>PVJO010008711.1:0-73751 GCA_004026905.1 Hystrix cristata | reverse complement strand
ACTTATCCAGGAATAGAGGATATCTTTCTGTTTTCTTATGTTTTCTTTGATCTCCGTTTTCAGAGTACTGTAGTTTTTTGTTATGGAGGTCTTTCACTTCTTACTTAGGTTATTTCCTAAATACTTAATTTTTTCGATGCTATTGTGAATAGTATTGTTTCTTAAATTTATTTCTGGGTGAGTTCATTATTGGTGTATCATCAAGACCCTTGAATGACTACATTCCCTGATAATTTCACCAGATGACTTAGGAAAAAACAGCTAGCACTTTTCTGCTGGACTCAAAGTCCACTGAGGATTCTGAAGGAAGTTTTGAATCTCTAACAAGCTGGAAAACATGACTTCTGTGACTTTACTTCATACAAACACACACCTTCTGCTTTTTTTATATTAAGAAAAAACCTGACCCCACTATATACTGAATGTCCAACTATTTTAGAAAGTCTTGACTTTCTTGGCTCCAAATCCATTCAAAAAGCATCAATATCATTGCAAACTAGAGTGTTAAATTTCTCCCAAAGACATGGATTTGGGGTTCAGCAGCTGGCATTAATTCAAAAGCAAGTTTTACTTGAGTGCAACCCCAGCTGGCCTGCAAATAATATCACACAGGGCTTTCTTGATCTTCTCGAATTCAGTGAGAACCAAATAGTTGTACTTTAGCTTTTCTAGGTCAAAATCAAGATTACAAATGGACACTGAAAAGTGATTTTGAAAATGAGTGTTTCTCTAGTTTGGACAAGAGGAACCAGAGAAACAAATAACTGGTTACAGTCAGTGATGCATAGCAACATTAATCCCTGTACTAAAGCCATCCAGGACGGCCAGAATCAGCAGACAACTTGACTGAAATTCACCTCAGCAAAGCAAACGGAAAGAGGTCTACCAATACAACACTGCTCAAAAACTTTTTTTGGATTTACTTTGGAGCTCAGGAAGCAGCTGAAGTGGAATCTTCCTGGGTCCTTTGACTTTTTTTTCAGTCATTTAAGTTTCCTAAATGCAAATTCTACTTAGCCCCATTTTTGTTCTTTAAGATGCCAAGAGATTGTAACATCCTCAGGCAGGTAAGTGTCAGTAAATGACTGGTCAAGTTAACTTTAAAGCCTAGATTATCTTCCACAGAATGTTTAAAATGTAGTGTTCAAATTGTATGCTCCCAGGAAGGAACAACACATGCTAAGGGACAAGGAAAGAAACCGCCCTCAATGGGTATGAAAGGTGCTTACTGAAAAGGTGGTCTCATATGTCACTCCCTCCAACTGGTGGCTTTTCAATTGAAATAGGTCTTGTACCCACGGAAAGCCGAAAGTCCAATTTGCATTCTTGTGATATGAAATTCCCACCACCTTCAACCTACAAGAAATTGAGGGGTAGCAAGTAGGTGTGTAAGAAACCATGGAGAAGACAAAGAAAAATATAGAGATGACACAACCACTGAGATGACAGTGGTTATGAGATCAAGAAGGTAGGAAGTCATGACCAAGAATGCTGCGATCACATGACTCGATGGAAAAACTCCTTTGCTGCTACTGGTAGAAATGGTCAGTCAGGGTTTCAGGAACGTTTCTTTCATCGCAATCCTCCAGCTCCTCTATTTTGCAATAACAATCTCTGTGTCACCTTGGTGTCACTTTGGGACACTCTGTGGTGCCTTCTGTGAGCAGACTGCTCTGAAATTAGAGCATCAGCACAGGGTTGTAGCCAGAAGCCACCAGAATCTTGAGAAAATGCAGTGTCATTAAAAATTAAGCTTATAACTGAAAGCATTCCCTTTAAAATCAGGAAGAGCACAAAGATATCTACTATCACCAGTTCTATTTAACTTAGTACCCGACATATTATCCAGAGCAATCGGGCAAGAGAAAGAAATAAAAGGGATACATATAGGAAAGGAAGATTTCAAATTGTCAGTATTTGCAGATGATATAGTGTTTGACTTAGAAGACCTGAGGAACTCCATCAAAAATGCTTAAAAATAATAACAAATTTCACCAATGTAGCAGGGTATGAAATCAACACACAATCAATAGCATTCGTGTGCATCAATAATCAACTCAATGAGAAAGATATTAGGAATACAATACAATGGTAATTCACGAGACCATTAAAAAAGTAAATACCTACAAATTAAGCTAACCAAGGAAGTTTTGGTTAGTTCCCAAAACTGATATATAGATTCAACACAATCCCAGTCAAAATACAAACAATATTCTTCACAGAACTATAGAAAACAATTCTAAACTACATATGGAACCAGAAGAGACCCAAAATACCAAAAACGATCCTGGGCAGCAAGAACAAAGCAAGAAACATCACAATACCTGACTTCAAGTGATACTACACAGTGACAGTCATAAAAACAGCATGGTACTGGTGCGAAAACATGTGTATAGCTCAGTGGGACAGAGTAGGGGATGCAGAAACATCCCCGGACACATTCAGCTGTTCAATCTTCAACAGAGGGGCCAAAAACATACATTAGAGGAAAGGTAGCCACTTTAACAAATGGTGCTAGGAGAATCGGCTGTCCATTTGCAAAAGATTAAAGCTGGACCTGGATCTCTCACCAAGTATTAAACGAAAATCAAAATGGATCAAAGATCTAAATGTTAAAACAGAAACAATGAACTTACCAGAAGATAAAATAGGTAAAACCCTTGAATTCATAGGTGTAGGTGAGGACTTTCTGAACAAAACTTAAATTGCATGAGCAATAACATCAAGAATTAACAAATAAGGTCATATCCAATTAAAAAGCTTCTGCACAGCAAAAGAAACAACCAATAGAGTGAAGACATAGCCTACAGGATGGGAAAATTTTGCCAGCTATTCCTCAGAGAGAGGAGTAACAACAACTAGAATATACAAAGAACTCAAAAAAAAAAATTAAATCACCCAAAATAAAAGGCCTAATCAAGAATAGGGCAAGTGAAATAGACACTTCTCAGAAGAAGTAAAAATGGGTAACAAACACAGGAAATATCATTCAACATCACTAGCCATTAAGAGAAGTGCAAATTACAGCAATGCTAAGATTTTATCTTACACCAGAAAGAATGACATTAATCAAGAAATCAAAGAATAATAAATGCCAGCGTGGCCTCAGTGAAAAAGAAACCCTCTTGCATTGCTGGTGGGAATGTAAACTAGTATAATCTTTATGGAAATCAGTATAGAGATTTCTCAAAGAACCAACAGTAGAAATTCCATTTGAACCAGCTATTCCCATTCTGGGTATCTTTCTGAAGAAGCCAAGACATCATGTGAGAGGAATACAGGTGTGTTTATAGTAGCACAATTCATCAGAGCCAGATCCCAGAAGCAGCCTGTATGCCCATCAATAGACAGATAGACTTTTTAAAATGTTGAATCTTTGCATAACGGAGTACTACTTAACTACAAAGAAGGATACATTTGAGACATTTGCAGGAAAATGGATGCACCTGGAAAATATGATGTTACATGAAATAAATCAGACACACAAGCTTAAACACCATATGGTATTTCTCATTTAAGTAAGGCAAAGTACAAATAAAGAGCAAAAGAAAGAATGGATGGAAAGAAATAAGGACATCTTTCGTGAATGGGAATGGGGCCAGGAGACCAAGGGCAGAGTAGGTGGGAGGGGAAGTAAGATTTATAATGTGTCATGCATAGGTGCCAAATATCCACAATGAATGTGCCACATTATGTGACACAAACATAAATTAAGAATAACAATAAGAATGAAAATGGAGAAAGGGGAGTTAAAGATGGAGGGAGGGACGTACAGAAGGAAGGGGAAGGAAATTAACAAAGAACTAAGCTGTGTTATGCACACAAAACTACTCCCTAAAATGAATGTAAACAATGTCCTGCAAACATGTACTAATAAAATAAATAAAGAAAAAAAATTGTAGGGTCTTTGAGACAAAATGCCTACAAGGACGTGCTGCCAAAATTTGGTGGGGGGGGGGGCTTGAAAGAGAGGGATGCAGTGTGTGAGACAGAGATGACGTGTCTGAAAGAGTATTATCCAGCAATTAACAAGTATTGACAGGTCTGATAATAGTTTATCCTCAGCTAATCCTGTAATTTGCTCCTGTAATACTACAGCTAACCATGTAGAGGCTGGAACTTTCTGCAAGCACACTCCAGCACCCAACTTCCTGCTGTGGGTGGGGTAATGAGTAAACACTGAATTGACATTTCTCTGTTTTGAAGATATTGACACAGCTGTGCCCCTTCGCCTACATTTTACTGATTCGCTTACTCGTGCCCAAATCTTGTTCTGTCCATGGATTTCATGTATAATTTGGGATAGATTGTTTTTGCCTATGACCACCTTCCTCCACAAAAAATCAAAGTCATTCAGGTGCAGTAGCTCAGGCTTGTAATTCCAGCTACTGGGGAGGCCGAGGCAGCAGCATCACAAGTTCAAGGCCAACCTGACAACTTGGTGAGACCCTGACTCAAAAAGACAAAAAAATACAGAATAAACGAAAGGGTAGGAGTGTAGCTCAGTGCACTTTCCTAGCATGCAAGAAGCCCTGGGCTCAAGTCCCAGAATAGAAAAGAAAAAAAAAAAAATCAAAGTTAAAAAATTAACATAATCAATTACAAGTTACCCATTTTAAAGTAGAGATATTCTATTCTATCCATTCTCATAAGTCATTTGTAAAATTGCTCAGATCTGTAATATCTCTTCCAAGGTTTGTAAAATTTTCAATGAGTGTAAATTTTTAAAAATCAGTACTAGACTTTTCTCTATCTTGGTAGTTTTTGGTCCTTAAAATTTTTCACAACAGGAGAAAAGACAAAAATAGTGTACACAACACAGCTTAGTTCTTTGTTAATCTCCTTCCACTTCCCTCTGTACTTCCCTCCCTCCGTTGTTAACTCCCCTTTCTCCATTTTCATTCTGTATTTTCTGAGCATTGAACTCCAAGTTACAAGCAATGAAGACACTTTAATTTCACCAGTCATCTGCGTGATAACTATAAAAGTGATTACAAGTAACAAAGTAATTAACTGTTTAACCCATAAAGAATTTATTAATTCACTTTATAAAAAATCCAGAAGGAGAGCTTCCCAAGAATTGGTTATCTCATAAATTCTATGTGGTCATTGTAGACTCCAATTCTTTCTGTTGTTTTCTGGGCTTTCCTAGAGCCCCAGAAGTGATTTTATCATTGGCCAGAATGAAACTGCATCACTATGTTGAGACCAGACACAAGCAAGAGTGTTAGAATCACCGCAACAGGCCAGTGTTACCTTCTAGCACAAGGTCTGAAGACAGTGTCATGTGAAATATACTGCTATGTGGAGGACGGTGGACATTTAATAATAGCAGCAAAGGAATAATACTGCAGCTGGACAAGTCTACAGCAGATGCCAAAGTAAACGTTTGGACAATGTGATCATTGTTTGCACCCATTCTTCATTCATTAACAAATGCTTCCTGGGTGTAGTCTGTGCGCCATGCATTATTCTAAGTAGCAGGAGGAGACCAGAAAAATTAGACCGCGGCTCTGTGCTCATACACTTCAATCTACTGGGCATTTTTTTTTTTTCCTATACTAGGGATTGGACTTCATACTTGCTAGGCAAGCACTCTACCACTGGACTACCCTTCTAGCCACTTTTTATTTTATATTTTGGGATAAGGCCTCACTAAGTTGTGTTGCACTGGCAATTCTCCTGCTTCAGCCTCCCATGTACCTGAGATTATAGGAGTGCTCTACTACAACCTGGCCCCTACTGGCTTTTCTTAATTATCCACATTTTGCATACTCCTGAAGCTGGAAGGGACCTTCCAGCTGGAAGAAAGCAAATATCACAACACTGTTGTCGTAGAGTTGAAGAAACAGAAGTTTGGAGTGCCTGGGTTATTTCCTGTACCAGGTTTACAAATGATTTTGATTACTCATTATTTGCAGTTTTGTGTCAGTGACTAACCAGAGTGGAGAAGATGTTTGCATGCATAAATAGAAGTTGTCATATGCCAACCTAAACTAAGATTAATAAAGCAAATCATTTTAGAAAGAACAGTTTATTGAGTGAAGTGTTTCACCATGAGATTTATTTAGATGGTACCTACAGGCCAGTACAGAACATTCGTAATATGAATTTGTGATGTTTTTTGGAAGTAATCGCTTTGTAAATCATGACAACTCAGATTTCTTTTTTTTTTTTAACCAAGAACATGTATTGGTACATTGTAGATAGATATAATGATCACATTTATCATAGTTAGTTTGTACCTGTACGTGATATATCTTGGTTCCCCGCCCTTTCCCACACCTCCCTTTCACTTCCCCTCCCATCCTTATTTATAATAGCTTTATCTACATTTTTCCATTTTTTCTTTTTATTTTCTTTTCTCTTTCCCTTTCGTTCTCCCTTTTCGCTCTCTAGTCCTCTTCCCATGTGAACATTGTCTTTTTCACAATATCTATTATACCTTTTTGTCCTTATTTACACTTATAGTTTCTCATATGAGAGAAACAATTTGATATGTAGTCGTGTGTGTCTGATTTATTTCACTTAAGAGTGTGTTCTCGAGGTGCATCCATTTACCTGTAAATATTTCAAATTTATCCTTTTTATGCCAGAGTATTACTCCATGGTATAAAAAAACCCCACATGTTCTTTAGCCATTCAGTAGTTGCTGGGCATTTGGGTTGTTTCCAAGACTTAGCTATTACAAATTGTGTTACTATAAACATGGTTGTGTATATATCGCTGTGGTACATTGTAGATTTCTTCTCTTATATGCCATCCAAAGCCCCATCATTGTCTCCATTATCTCTGCAGTGCCAGTAAGTTCCTGTGGGTGGTAGACCACGGGACCTCCAATCTGCATTCCAGTGGGTCATTTGGGACCTTCACAGTCTTCCAAGGGACAGGTCCACCAGTACGTTTGTGGTAGAAGACAAGCCTATACTCACACAATGTGTCCACATCTTCTAGGATCCCTATTAACAAGTGATTCTTGAAAAGTTTCAGAACCACCTAACACTTTGGTGCGGTCTGACATGAAAACTGTATTGGAAGTGGTCAACTGCAGATCAAAAATCTTACTACATTCACACCAAATGGTTAGGTCTGGTTACTCTTTCATGAATATATTCTACAAACCACCACTGAGAATGCACAAAAGGAAATATGCAAGTATAACTGTTGTAGTATTATTTGCAAAAGGCACATATCAGAAACAACCTTAATTCTTCCTAATACATCACAACACACTTTTGAACATCAAATGCTCAATAATAGGAAAGAAATAATTCTCCAAACTAATATGGAAGTATGGCCAGAAGTGATGGCTCGGATCATATTCGGAATAGAAATAAGTCAGTACAAAACAATACCTATGGCATGGAATTTGTGTACAAATAAATAAACAGAAACAGAAGGAATATGCTTGAACATGCGATTGAATTTGCAAAGAGTGTCCCTAGGAGTCAATGAACTATGGTTTAAGGGCCAAATCCAGGCCACAACTTGTTTTTGTATGCTATGAATGGCGTATATGTATGTATCTAGTGGTCTATACATACACATGTATGTTTATAGATATACATGCATATATAAATATGTGTATATATAAAAATATATAGCTATCTCCATGCATATTTAATACAGTTTTATCTATGTACTTACATATCACCTATTACCTATATACCTAACTGTGGTTTTAAAGTTAAAACTGTACTGCTTACTGTGCAATATTACGAGATATACATACATAAATAACAACTTCATTGGGTTAAGAAAAACCCAGCAGATTAGAAAAACCTGCTCCTAGGTGTATCTGGGCAAGTCACGGAGGCATGACTTTAAGCACTATTGTATGTGGTCCCTCATCCATCCCTCTCTGGCACTGTCCCCCTGCTCTGCTTCCTGGCCATCATGAACTAAGCATCTGTGCTCCACCACACCCTTTCCCCAGGAGGTTTCTGCCTTGGCGAGCGATGACCATGGAATGAATCTCCTGAAACTGTGAGCTAAACTAAACCTTTGCTCCTGTAAGTTGTGGATGTCAGGTATTGTGTCTTAGTGATAAGAGAGCTAATAAAATAGTCATATCTATATATTTAGAACTATATAATCATATATTTACCCACGGTAACTGTGGTTTTGACTAAAGTTAAAAACTATATTGCTAACTGTATAAAATTTTTAGCCCTTTCTTACTATACATTAAGTTGTATTTTATTTTTATTTGACAAATAATAATCATATATTTATGAGACATAATATGTGGTTTTATATAAGTATACATGGTGGAAGTATCAAATCTGGGAAATTAGCATATCCATCATCTCAAATATTTATCACTTATCTATGGTGAGAACATTTAAAATCCTCTTATTTAACTGATTTGGAATATACATACACTACTCCAGTCACTTTGGTGTCCAGTAGAGAACCAGGACTTACTTCGCTCTTGTAACAGTAACTTTTTATCCATTCACCAACATCTCCCCTTTCTCCAGCCACCCCCACTGCCATGTTATGAAAGATTGAATAAAAACCAATAGAATAAATTCAAAAGATGAATAATATAATCTCAATATTAAATTCAAATCTCAACACCCATAAATAAAGCTTTCTTGGAGCACAAATGTGCTCTTAAATTGTCTGGCTAGTCACGCCACTAAGGCGGAACTGGATAGTTTTGATAAAGACTTTATGGCCCACAGATAAAAATATTTATCACGTGGCCCTCACTAGAACGAGTTTGTTGACCACTGCTCGAGAAGAACATACAGCAACTAATGACTATGTTTTCCTTAGGAAAAGGGTACTACAACACAAAGACCAAGGCAGGAAGACTTATGTTTTATTTTCTGCCCCGCTCATTGGTACAGTTTTTTGAATTTTGTAGCATGAGCAAGAATTACCTAATTTAAGAACGTGAGTATTGCATTTATTAATACTTTGCTTACATTATTTAATTAACAATACAATAAAAGGCTGCTCAAGATGAAAATACTGTGTCCTCTTGGGGCATCTTGTCATTACCATACTACCCAAGTTGGTCCTCAAAGTGTCAGAAGATCAGGGAACTATACCAGCACGTGTCCTGTACTACTTTACCATTAATTTTAAAGCAGCCTGTTCAAAGGTGAAAAAAAGAGAATGCTGAATGTGCTTCTCCCTTCTGATGGAAAAATAAAACTATATGGCTGTTTTTGTGTTTCATGGAGCATCACAGTAGTACATGATCATTTTCTCTGTAGTGACACTGAACAACTGAAAATCTTCCCTGCGCTTTGCTGGCCCAGGGCATGTAGGCCCAGAGAAAGCCTGACTGCCTGTGGTAGAGGAGGGAAGGCGCCTGGGAAACTAGGAAGGAGCCATCAGATAGCCTTGACCCCCACGTCAGCCTGGAAGTTAAGAAATCCCAAGAGATCCCTCAACCTTGGAGAATATGGTTTTTTTAAAAGGTGATGGTTGTCCTATGTCCTATACTGGTGTATTTGAATTACACCTTCAAACAAAAAAGAATATTCTAAAACAATGACTTAAATTCGAATTAGAATTGTTGGGAATGAAGTTCCCTGAAGACCCTTTACTATGTTCAAGAACCATTACTCTAAGAGGATACTTTAAAAATCAATGTTAGTGTAATTCAAAAATTGTGGTGATAAAAATACAAGAACTACAATTCATGACCATAACCAAGTATTTGGACATAGACTTAATAAGAAACACATGGCCTTATACAAAGAAAATGGTGAAATTTAAAGTCTTGATAATAAAGCAGTAGCTTGCATGACTACTTGAAGGATACCAATTTGTCTCTTCTCTTCCTTTCTCTTAAAAAATCATAGAATATTTTAAAGTTAAAAAAATGCATTTTTGCACTGGGGATTGAATCCAGGGTCTTTGCTCTGGGCTCCATTCTAAGTCCTTTTTTAAGAGACGTTCTTGCGGAGTTGCCCAGGCTGAGCTTGAACTTGTGATATTCCTCTTTCAGCCTCTCAGAATGCTAGGATTACAGGAGTATACCCCCAGGTCTGGCCTGATAAAATGATTCTAAAATTATAGGAAAGGAGAACTGTGCCAAAGTATCAAAAAACAAGTGAAAAACATTGCAGGGAACTTAGAAAGATAGTACATTAATGAATCCTTCCTTTTCTACACACGTGCAACTCCACTCCAGCTTCATCTCACCACCCTGAGCCTGACCTCAATTTAGGCACAGGATAGGCAGGATGCACACTAGTATGGTACCTTAACCCTCTGGAGCAGTGGCAGCTGTGGGAGAGAAGACAGCAGAGTATAATTCCGCCACAAAGATGCAAAGCAGTCAGCTTTTGAGAACTTGATCCCCTGGGAACCCTGAATGCCAAAGCAATGTTCCCAAACATTGGCCGGCTCGCCCAGGCCAAAAGGAAGTGAAAGGGTGGACTGAGGACTCTGCCTGAGGCTGAGAAAGCCATGGAAGTTTCCCTCTTTTTCTCCCTTCCCATGCCATTCTAGGAGGCTGATCATTTCCCACCACAGCCCAGACAACTGTGCAAGTCGAACCACTGCACCCTCGTTGCTCTCATCACCCACCCTCAAACCCAGCTGAGAGAGCCCAGCAGCTGAATGCCAATGAGCAGCAAGGAAAATAGCACATCCCAAGGCTGCTCACGAGTCGCAGAGAGGAAAGATAAACAAGGATTAGAGCAGGGCTCTGGGGAAAAAAAACTAACTGAAGCATACAGAGGATAACCTGTTAAAAAAAAAAAAAAGTACAGTACTGAAGTCCCTACCCTACCCCAGATGCCTGAAATTGTGGATAGTGTCAAGTTCTATGTATACTTTATTTTTCCTGTGCATATTTACATATGATAGTTTAATTTGTAAATTAGGTACAATATGAGATTAACAGTAACATAATAGAATATTTATAACAATATATTATAATAAAAGTCATTTAAGGGGTTGGAGATTTATCTCAATGGTTAGAGTGCTGACCTAGCAAGCGCAAGGCCCTGAGTTCAATCCCTGGCACCAAAAAAAAAAAAAAAAAGTTATTTAAAAATTACAAATTGCTTATGTTTTGACTTCTCCATTTAATATTTTTGGGCCATGATTGACCTTGGGTACCTAAAAGCACCAAAGTGAAACAGTAGAGGGTAAAGGAGGTGTAAGGTAATGAAAATGAAAGCAACTTAAGAAAATTTAAATTCACGTGATAAAAGACTTCCTAGAACTCACATTTTTATTTTTAAAAATAATATATTAAGGAAATCACTGATGATGCTCAAATTTAGTGGCCTGGAAGAGCAATAGGATCAAATAAGGAAAATCACAAGACAAAAATACAGAACTAGGAAATTTAAGGGGAAAGATAAGAAGCCTGTAAAATAGACCCGAGAAACTACTATGTGAATAGTAAAGTGCTAGAAGAAAAAGAAAAGAAAAAGAGCAAAGAGAAAATCTTGAAACTATCTAGGTTGAAGCAGGTTGAACACTGCGAGAACAATTATCTTATAGGAAAATAAAATTTTATAAGTTTGAAAAGTCTCCATCCTAATGCTATTTCAACCAGAAAAAGAGAAAAACTCATACATTTCTATCAGAACTATAACTAAGAAAATGGCAAATGTATGTAAAATTTCATGCAACCATTTAAAACAATCATTAAAACGATACTACAGTTACAACGGAAAAAGTACAAATATAAAACAGCATATCGTAAAGTAAAATAGAAGATTAATAAATTGCCTGTGGTATGATTAAAACAATTTTAAAATGTACATGTAAAAGAAGAAATAAGTACAGTAACAATCATTAGGATAGAATAATTAATAGAATTATTGGGGTTTTTTCTTTCTCTATTCCATAAACTTTCTGTAATATAATATTATAGTGATAATTTTTAAGTAATGGCTAATGTAAAATTTAAAGTTCTTTCTTAAAGGGTATTTTTAAACAGTAAGTAAAGTGATAAAGTTGTGATTATAGTCTAACGATTCTAAGGAAAAATTTACATACAGCACATGACTTGCAGCTGGCCATATTACGCAGGAATTCAGAATCAATACATCATTATCAATATTTAAGAATGATATTACCTGGGGAAATAGTTTGTCTTAAAATTTTGGGGGGAGTATTAAATTATTATCTTATTACATGCAATAAAATATGCCTAAATGCCTTTATTTACTTGCATGGTTAAGCAGAATCAAACCAAAATTTTAGGGTACAATAAACTCCTCCTCCAGTGGGCTCCCCACTCTGATTACACATCTCAGGCCATACACAGGATGGCAGGAGGAGAGCAGCCCCTGACAACCAGAAGCCGGCCTGGCACAGGCAGGCAGCTCCTGGCCTTGCTAGAAGGCAAGTCAGACAAGGTCACCCTGTAACTATGATAAAGTGGAGCAAAATTGTTCCACTCTAACATGATTACTGTGATTATCACCAAACATCTCTCTCCACTTACAAGAGACCACAGCCTCTTATCAATCACAGCTTTAGCCACACTTCATTCCTCCTGGTATCTGGATCAAAATCCAGATACCCAGTCAGAATTCCCTGAATTCCCAATAATATCTCAAGCAAGGCAAGATCCTGCTTCTTCCAACTCTCCATTAAGTCGTCTAAAGCTCAAATCCTATAGTACAAACCTGTAACTGCTTCCTCCTGTGTTTTCCTCAGTGTAACAAGCCAGAAACTCCAATTGCTTTGACTCCCAGTGCGTTCCCAGTGGGCTTCAGTTTAGAGCGCTGACAAATGGAACAGCATCTTTATTACTAGCTTGGGTCACCTGTAAGGAAAACAATCAAACTTTAGCTGGCAACTCAGAACACCTCATAGGTTCTTGCCATTGCTGAACCCATGGTTCGCTATTAACTGGTAAACAGTGAAACTGAACTCATCACTAATCATTAATATTTATCAAAGCTTGATTGAAACAATACAATAAACTGTTTAAAAAGCATTTGTCACCCCCGTCTTCCTCTGACACCTCTAAAACTTCTCTCTTTATTTAAGTAGATTGGCAAAGATCTCTCTGTACCTGTTGTTTGGTGTCTGTGGGACTGAATTAAACTTTTGCAAGATGCTGTGAAAATTTTCATAAAATCTTGTCACTGTGAAAATGCTAAGGATGCCATTCATTAGTAAAAGCAGTTTTAGAACTCCCAGGACAGATGTATTTCTTCTGACAATACCAGGAAGAGTTATCCTTCTCCTAAGTAATCTGTTTATTTCCATCTTAAACACAGTGAAATTTTATAACTATGACACCTCCATTTTCAAGCTGGTTTCTTGAAAAGTGAGCCAAAGCTGTGGCAAGACCAGTCGGTTTTCTGATGCTTACCTTATTCCTGGCTCCCTTCTATATCTCTCCCACCGTTTTACTCTTTCTCCTATGCTGAAAGTATACTATCCTGCTGCATTTTATGTACCTGCCTGAATTTTTCTAATTGGGTAGACTAATGAGAAAGAGAAAGAAAACAAGCTTGAACCAGTGGCACAGATTTGTGTGTGTGTGTGTGTGTGTGTGTTTTTTTTTTCAGGAGGTGTTATGGTGCTAGGGATCCAACTCAGGGCCTAACGCTCACTAGGCAGGCACTGTACCACTGAGCTAAATGCCCAACACCTGTGGCACAACTTGTAAAGCAGCATGGACATTCAGAGGAAGAGAGGGCACCGGAGGAAGAGTCAGGAATTGGACCCTGGAGGCTACACAGGCGGAGGACCAAGGAAGGACATCGCAGTGTGAGGAGGTCTGGGAGATTCCAAACAAGGCAGTCAGCAGCAGCATCGGACTGCCATGGAGAGTCATCCTGGAGACACACTGTGGGATGCAGAGCAGGAGGGGGAGTGAAAGAGGAGGCTGAAAACAAGGAGCAGGAGTTTAGGCTTGATGTAGTCACCTCTGGCCCCTTTTTATCTAATACACACAATCAACCTTGTCTGTATGTTCCGAAGTCAGTGATGGAGGTAGAAAAAAGGGTGCTGTTTAGTCTGCTAGTGCCGCCATAAAGTACCATAGTCTGAATGGCTTAAACAACAGAAATACATTTATTTTCATTGCAGGAGGGTACAAGTTCCAAATCAAGGTGTCAGCAGGGTCGATGCCTTCGGAGGCCCCTCCCTTTGTTTTATACATGGTCATTTTCTCCCTGTATCTTCATATGATCCTTCTGTACCCAACTCTGCTTTTCTAATAAGGGCATTGATCACACTGGGTTAGGGTTCACCCCAATGATCTCATTTTACTGTAATTACTTCTTTAAAGTCCTGCTGATCAGAATTCCAAAATGCTTAAAAGATCAAAATCTCTGTTGTCTAAAATCACTAACATCCAACATTTCTAAAGTCTAAAATCCAGAAAACCGTAACTCCCAAACGCTTAAAATCTTGAATGTTAAAACCTTGAAAGCCCAAATTCCCAAAAGCACAATTCCTGTGTGGGGAAGAAAAGGTTATATAAAAGGGGTCGAGAGATGAATTCTAGGGGGAAGATTGACACACAGTATAACAACGAGAATTTTAGTTTAAGTGTAATTTGTCTGCATTGACATTCCTGCCCGCTGTTGAAATTCCAGGACCTTTTAATGAATTGAAGCAGCACTTTCCTGAAGAAGCCTGGAGAGTCACTGACAGGTATGAACACTATTATTTATCTACATGAAGGGGTAAGAAGACATTTATGCTGGCCATGGTGACGCACTCTGTAATCCCAGTACATTTGGGAGGCTGAGGCAGGATGATTGTTCTGAGTTCAAGGCCAGCCAGCACTACACAGTGAAACCCTGCCTTAAAAAAAGACATTTACATAATAGTGTTGCTGCTCAACCACCAGTATTATTTCCAGCAAATCTGTGGTCTACATACAGGTGCACCCAGAGTGGATTCCCGTGTACCCAAAACAATGTAGAAGCATAGCACACAAAATAGGAAGCTTTAATAGGGAACATTCACACTGGAGCATATGAAGCTAAAGAAGAATTTCAAGAAGAGCCATGTATATATAAATGGATGTGAACATATTTGGACAGCCATGCCTCTCCCCAAAGAAAAAAAGCAGCTATTCATCATAACACCACACTTCAAAATACAGTCAGTGATCATGAAATTTGGCCAGTTCTTATGACTATCTTCCATGATCAGTCCCCTTTAGATGCTTTCATATGTTGGATCTTTTCAGTTTCTTTTTTCCTTTTTTTTCAGTCCCCTCCTGCTCCTATTTTAAATTGACAGCACTATTTGTTTTTACAGTTCGCTAATAGACATGTGTGTGTATATATATATATATATATATACACATATATAAATACATATATATAAAATACATATATATATAAAACACACACACACAAATATATATAAAATCTTCACGTCATTTCCAAGGCTGGGGGTATAAACTGGGTAAAACTTTTAAAGAATTTTTTATGCATTTTTTTCAAAATTTGAGTCCACAAAAGTTCGACTTTGTGCAAGCGCTGCATATGTATGAAAGAACACTGGTGCTCCCTCAATGAATAAAGAGATGTCTTTTTTTGGTACATCTGCCTTTGTGAAAGACAAAAATGTCTCGAAATCTCAGCTCTTTGGATGACCACATATGTGGCAGTGACCTAGAGTTTTCAATCGGTCTCAAGATTGAGGTTGTCTGTCACACTAATTCAGATGATTGTTGTTGTAAGTCTGGGTGGACATAATTAATGAACGCTGATAGCCACTTCTATGTTTTACTTTTGACCTATTTCTTTATTAATACCATCTATCCGACCACAGGTATTGTGACTGTCATTAGTACACCCAAGTGTTTACACTTGCAAAATATGTTATCAATTTTATTGTGTAAAGTGGCCTATGAACAGCTCTGTCATGATTTTATACATTAAGTAAATCTGCCTTTAAAAAGGTAAAGAAACATCTTTTAAAGAATTCAGAATTGTGGGCTGGGGATTTAGCTCAGTGATTAGAGTGCTTGCCTTGCAAGCACAAGGGCCTGAGTTCGATCCCCGCTACCACAAAAAAAAAAAAAAAAAAAAGAATTCAGAATTGTATTTTCAAAATCTTGATCTTTTAGGATTTTAGACTTTAGAGATTTTGATTTTGGGAGGATTTCAATATTTGAGATTATGTCTTTTGGGATTATGGCCCAAACTCCTTTAAAGTCCCTGTCTCCAAATACAGCCACAGGCTGGGGCGTTGGAAGTTAGGACTTCGCACATGAATTGTAGAGAGACACAATTCAGCTGTAACAAGCACACTGAAGAGGACAGAAAGCACGCGGCCACAGCCGAGGTCAAGAAGGAAGTGTAAGCTATCCCTGTGAGGCGTGGTGCCTCCCAGTGGAAGGAAGCTCCCCCTCTAGGGACCCCTGAAAATCAAGTAGGGCTCCTCTTTCCCAAATACCCCGCTCAACAACTTCAGAAGGGCAGGGTGACTTGGGGCTTAGTGAAGACGAAAAAAGAACTTTACTGACAGTGACTATAACGAAAATTACATGCATTTTAGGATTTAGGTAAACACAATGGGTGATGGTAACACAGCTGGTCTCACCACTAGCCTGGCAGCCTAGTGGTGAGAGCGCATCTGGTTTGTCGTGGAGTGATCACTTTCTGTTCTCATTCACACTCTCTTCCACAGACACCTTACTATCGGATTGAGAGGTCTGATTCCCTTTTGGGGGAAATGGAGTGGTGGCAGTGCTGGGGATCAAACCCAAAACCTCACGCACACCAAGTAGGTACTACATCACTGAGTGACACCCCAGTGTCCATTTCTCTCTTGGTATTTCTGATTGTTTTTCAGAGGAAGTCAGTGGATTTTGCTAACACACTATCTTAATGCCTTCAACTAAGAATGCACCAAGTGAATTCTATGAAATTACGCCTTTCTTCAGTCTCCACATTCTCTGTAAACAATGCTGACTTCTTTCTACATGACTCAGTTAGCCTTGGTCAGGTGTAAGGGTGGCCCCCATTCCTCTCCAACCTGAGTTTTATGGTGGTTTTGGTAGCTATGTGTGCTTCACAGAACCAGCATTCTCTCTGTGGAAATATTTCTGACAAAATCACCAAACTCCAGCCTGCTAGGTGTAGGGGAAGGAAATGTTATAATTGTTTTAATCGGATGAACTACTTCCTGTTGTGCATCCAAATGAAAAATGAATTCTTCATTACGAAGAAACATAAAATCCATGACATTTTCTATGCCACCTATTAAATATTTTCTTTCCAATAATAACTCCTGGTGCTGCAATTGAGTCATTTCGATATTGAGTTTGTTACATTAGCAAGTAAATTCTCTTCTTGCCTTTATTGTAATCCCTTCGGGCAGATTTTTGTCTCTCTGTGATACCCAATCCATGCAACATTTCATGAGTTGACAGCCATTCCTGAAATTTAGACCCATATAAATTCAGTTGATTGAGGTTGCCCTCCATTATTAATCTTAATGGATATTTCCTCCTCAGATAAGAACATTATATGGATAAAAGTAAGTGCCAGATCCAACTTGAGAAGGTTTATACTTGAAAAAGAGAGAATAACTGAAAGCTATTAAGTGAAAAGATTGAATTTAAGAAAATACTGGTTGTAGCATTCAAAGCACTTAAGCCTGGGAAAGGACTAAAAGAAAAGGATGGTGTAGGAAGCATTTATGGCAACCCAGCCCTGAGGTGTTGGTCCAAGTTTTTGACCTTACCAAAGAGAAGAGAAAATAAAGAACTACAGGAACATGGAATGTTAAAAAAAAAATGACCAACAGTTAAGAAAGAAAATAAATGTATCCATCTGCCAAAGTAATAGCACAAGAACCACAGAGAAAGGATAATATAACCAAAGTTTTGAGCTAGAAAATATTTTAAGACCTTATATCCTAAATTGGTTTAATTTTAGATGAGTTGACTTTGGAGGTGAACTCACAGCATCGTGGTGTTTGTTGCAGACCCGTGTGCCAGGAGGTGTATCGCAACATAGCAGCAAGGTTGTGCAGGACAAGACATTCCTAGCAGAAGCTATGTGCTGCCAAGTCTCTCTCTGTGAACTGTCCTCTAAGCTGATCAGCTTCCTAGCTTGTCCCTGCTTTGACACTGATGGGGTGAGCAACAATCATTTATGCTGCAATGAAGACTGCTAGCATTGCCACCTGGCTCTCGCCACCGACTTGGTGACTCTGATTTACTGGTATTGCACTTGTTGATGGGAACAAACAACTGCCAAATAAATGTCTGAAGTAAGAAATAAAAGTCAATAACCTCTCCATCCAGAGAACAACAAGAAAAGACAGAACATAACTGAAGTCTATCCCTGCCCCCATCCTCTCTTTATCCCTTACTAAGTATTTTGAATCTTGAAAGACCTGTTTAGGGCTACTGTGTAAGGTCGTATTTGCCCTGAGAGGGAGGGAAAATGAAAGCAAGCTGTGGGCAAGCAGGCTGGGGAAGAACAAGCCTCTGGCACTCAAATTCTAGTCCTGCCACTTTCGAGCTATGACTTTGCTATTTAACTTCTCTATGATTCAGCTTCCTCATCTGCAAAAGAACAAAATAATGATGATTTCTCCCTGCAGATTGTGAAGAAGAAAATGCATGATAATTCTGACAACATAGACACGCTTCACAAACAACAGCCATTGCTGTCATTAAAAGACATAATAGTTCAAAATAAACAATATGGCCAAAGAATATCAATCATGCTCTTTGTGCCAAGTACAGTTGATCTGAATGACCTCACTGAATTCCCATATCTGCAGTATGCAATAGATATCATTATCCTGGCTCAGACAGGTACAATTATTAGCCTGAGATCACTTTTAGTCAAGGGTGGCCCTAGCTGTCCCCTTCAGATCAATTTATCTCCAAGGCTTCCAGCAGACAACAGGTGTAACCAGGTGACCTAGGTCAGAGCACTTTCCAAGAAACATTGTTATTTCCCTAGACATTTATGACTTTACAGTTAACTGACTGTTTCTGTGAGGTTGTACTTTGAAGTTAGCCTAGGTCATTGCATATTTTCAGGTCCCCCTCAAAGGAAATCAGACATACATTTACATTCAGTTCAACTCTCCTAATCTTGTGACATGTAAAATCCTACTTCCATATTGTTCGGTTGAGAGTTATACAAGTCTTTGCCCTTGGATCAGAGAAGAATCTGCAGGGATATTTCTAAGCTATGCATTTTTCCTTCAACCTATAGATAGGTTGGTAAATTTTTGGTTATCTTATAGTCAGAATTCTGTAGAGAAATAAAATCAATAAGACATACCCACACAGATATTATAAAGAACTGGCTTACATTATTAAGGAAACTAAGTCCTGTGATCTTCTCTCTGCAAGCTAGAAACCCAAGAAAGTTAGTGATGTGATTCCAGTTGTGTCCAAAGGCCTGAGAACCAAGGGAGCTAATCATGCAAATCCCAGGGCAAGAGCAGGAGGCCCAAGTCTCTGCTCAAGTAGGCAGGCAAGAAGAAATGGAGGCCAATTCTGTAAGTTTTGTTCTATTCAGGTTCTCAATGGATTGGACAAGGCCCACTCACTGGGGACACATTCTGAAATCATGTTTAACCTGTTTCACAGTAATGATAGTTATATATTGTTAATATATTCATTGCTATTGAATTTCAATTGATTTAAATTGCAATCAATTTTAAAATGACTTAAATCAGGAGTCCCCAACCACTGGAAACAGGCCACACAATAGGAGGTGAATGGCTGGCAAGCAAAGAAAGATTCTTCTCTATTTACAGCCATTCCCCATCACTCATTTTACCACCTGAGCTCCAGGCTCTGCCAGATCGAGGCAGCATTAGATTCTCATCAGAGTCTGAACCCTCCAGTGAATCGTGCAACAGCAGGACCTGGGTTGTGTGTTCTTCACGAGTATCTAATGCCTGATGATCTGAGGTGGAGCTGAAGTGGTGAGTGGTGATGCTAGCACAGGGGAATGGCTGCAAATACAGATTAACTTTAGCAGAAAGATTTGACTGGAGACAGACCATATCAAGCAGACCACTGCTTGCAGACTCATATCAAAACTCTATCAAGTGAGTAGTAAGTGAAATTAAGCTGCCTCTGGTGGCAGGATTTATAGATTGTTGAGTAGATGCACTTCCATTGAACAGGTGCATCTGGTGATAGGCTTTAAGTCAGAATCTAGCACTTATTTTAACCCATGGGTGGCCCACCCATTATTTTACCATTTCCATCCGCACCCCTTTCCTTCATTGTGCACTTGTCTCAGTGATAGTGTTGGTAAATCCACAAGCTAATACTCGCCAAAATGCGTAAAGAACAAGTAATGCTGGAGAACGTCTTTGAAAGGACGAAAAACACAATCATGAGATGATAGAAGAGTCCACAACTGCCAACAAATAGGTGCATTTAAAAGAAAATACCAAGAGTCCCACTTAAATTACAAAGCCCACTTTGTATATGCAGCAACCAGCTATCCAACAAAGCCATGAAACCTTTAAAACTGCTTCATCCTATAGAGACTATGCACCCTTCACTAAAAGACAAACCTTTGGAGTTTTTCAAAAGGAAAAAAAATAAACACGAAGAACAGAAGCAATTACTGAAGGCCACCACCTCTCGGTGTCTGCACTGAGCTCACCATTCTTAGTGGTTAACCCACTGCTCAACCTAAGGAGCCCTTTACTAAGGGTAAAGGCTTGATCTTGCTTCTGCTAAGGATGTTTGTTGTAAACTTTTAGGAGAGGCTACAGTTCAAAGGTCGGCATGTGCTCCTCTTTCAGCTAGCACCATAACTGGACAAACTGATGAAGTAGCAGAGATTATTGAGACACAATTGTTAAAGAGGATTAATGAGTTACCTTGGTGTGTAATCCAGGTTGATGAGCCTACCAGTGTTGACAACAAGGTAGCAATGATTGTTTTTGTGTAGTATATTTTTCAGGAGGATTTGCATGAGGTTGTGATGTGAGCTGTTATTGCCAACCGAACACCACAGATGCGGAACTGTTCGCGTCTTTGAATGATTACATATCAGGAAACCTAAAGTGATCATTTTGTATCGCTGTATGCATGAATAGAGCAGCTGCAATGACTGGAAGATTTTTCATATCACTACTAGGTTCATAGAGGTCTATACTGAGTGTGAGTCTATATACTGTGTCATCCACAGAAAAAATGCTGGCTAGCCCACAAATGCCACCTAAACTTAATGTTTTATAGGATCTGATTAAAATTGTCAACTACATTAAAATACATGTTCTGTGAGGAAATGGATGCAGAACACACACACCATCTCTTACACACAGAAGCGAGATGACTTTCTAAATGTAGATCACTGGCCAGAGTTTTTGAGTTAGAGAGACACTACAGAGATTTATTTTAGAAAAACAGTCACCACTAGCAGCATACTTCAGTGATATAGAGCAGGTCACAAACTTGTGAAATATTCATCCTGCTCACTGAACTCAGTTTTCACTTCAGGGGTGAATGACGACTGTGTTCAAGTTGGCAGATAAAGTGAATGCATTCAAAGTCGAACTGGAATTATGGGGGTGATGAGTAAACATTTAAATATTTGACGTGTTTCAAACATTAGCAAAGATTTTAAAAGAGACTGAGCCAGGCTAGGCATAGTGGCACATGCCTGTAATCCCAGCACTTAGGCAGCTGAGACACAAGGACTGCCATTAATTTGAGCCCAGCTGGGCTGCATAGCCAGTTCAAGGCTCACCTGAAGCATAAAGAAAGACCCTTTATTGATCAGTCAACCAATAAGAAAATTAAAATAAAAACCAGATAGACAGACACACACACACAGAATGAGCCAGGGACTTTTTTCTGCCATCTGCTACATGATCACATATCTCAGCTTCTAAGAGTTTGAGCATTACTTCCCAACCACAAAAGTTCCCAAGCTGAGAAAGAATGGATCTACAATCCATTTCTGAGTAAGTCAGGTGAATCAACTTTGTGCTAGAAAAAGATTAACTGTTTAGAATCACAAGTGATGGTGACATTAAAAAGTATGTATGAAGCAACTTCAAATCTCCATATGTTCTGGATTAAAGTCAAGGTGGAATAATATCTGAGATTGCCAGAAAAGCCCTAAAAAGTCTGCTCTCATTTCCAACATCCTACTTTGTGAAGCAGGGTTTTCTGCAGAGACAGCAATCAAAACAAGCTTGCAGAGCAGACTGGACGTAAGTAACACTCTCAGGT
The DNA here is from genome assembly GCA_004026905.1 of Hystrix cristata. Classification (NCBI taxonomy): domain Eukaryota; kingdom Metazoa; phylum Chordata; class Mammalia; order Rodentia; family Hystricidae; genus Hystrix; species Hystrix cristata. Next base: position 51,604 of record PVJO010008711.1, on the reverse strand, counting down.
GTCGTTGTCTCCCATCATTCCGGTTAGGACTATCCAGTTGCAGGAAGACAAGGGCAGGGCTCCTACTGAGTTTGTATAATTATTTTATTATATTACAATGTTATAATAACAGAAAAAAATCACAATAAGCTTAATGTTCTTGACTCAATCCTAAACCATCCCTACCTTGCCAGCCAGTGGAAAAATTGTCTAGCATGAAATCAGTCCCTGGTCTGAAAAAGACTGGAGATCATTAGTTTGAATTATACATAATGAGGTATATTGGGAATGGGATCTAAGTCTACACAAAAAATAAGTGCAAATATGAAAATCATTTACGTTTTATCTAAACCTGCACGTGTAGCCCAAAGGTAATTTTACGCAATACTTTTAATAAATTTGTACATGAAATGAAGTGTCATGATGTGGAATTTTCTATTCATAATGTCATATCAGCATACAAAAACCTTCAAATTTCTAAGTATTTTAGATTTTAGATTTTCAGACTGGAGATGCTCAAGATACAGTCTTGGTTATTTCATTCTTAAGTGCCTTTTTTGTTATAGCAAAATACACCTAATATAAAATGTGGTCAACCTGTAGTTGTATTAAAATTCATTTAACCTTCTCAAGCTTCAGTCTCATCAGTGAAATGAAGATAATATCACCTACACTAAGACACTGTTGCAATAATTAAACTCTAACACAGGAACATCCCCAGTGCGGCGTGAGCCCCACTGTGGTGCTGTGCCTACAAGCATCCCCCTCCTTTACCCAACACTAACACCTGCCTCCATTCACTGAGACTTCTCGGGCTCATCTGGAGGAGTTGAGTAATGTGTAGGCCAATGGGGAAGCTTGGCTACTACTCAAGAGCGGTAGAATGTTATCAATAAATTCCAGTATTTAATGAGTACACAATGAATATTTATTCAACTGAACTGGATTGAGTAGGTGAAGCACAAGGGAACAATATAAGGATGATGGTCTCCTAGGCTGAGATTGTTCTCGTTGCAGGTGCCGGAGGCTCTTAAACCACAGGGGACCTAAACAATATTTGTTGTTGATGAGGCAACTATATGTGTGCTTCACTTGATTTTATCCAGATTTAGGATTTTTTTTTTAAGCATCCTTTTTATTTTGCAGTTTTACTGTCTTGAACAACTGAGGCCAATGGGAAATCAGTATTTGGGGGACTATCTGTAATAAAGGAAATGGCAGGAATAGGTACGAGCAGCAGATTCACAGGGCCTAAGTTACCTAACCCTCAGCTGAGATGTATACTGAACTGTGGAAAACAGAAATGAACATCAGTTGGACCCACCTTTCATTTTTAAGGTTGCGGAGTACAGTAAGAATGATCATTATAACTATGCAATTTAAGTTACAGTGCTTTTATGTTCAGATAAAGGAACATAATACTTTATGTCACAAATACACGACTTCTGGAAGTATACAGTTTTTCATTTCATGTTGTAGCCAGTAAAGCAAAGAAGATGGAGTTAAGTGAAAATAGAAAAGAGATAATGAAGCAAAAGGAAAGATAAGAGTTAGGTGAGACAGAGGACCGAAGAAACCCTGAGGAAGAGACGTGAACACAGAGGGCGGAAGAAGTGCACAGAAGACACATGAGGATGACAAAAAAATGCTCAGCTGGTTTCACGTGGAACAGTCAACTGCCTTTGTCACACCCTGATGCTACCTTTGTCCTTTTGTGTGCCATCTGAGGGTCAGTGTTCACAGACCCTGCAGTGATTGCAGGCCCTGCGATCCCCGTCCCAGAGGGAGACTTAATTGTGCATTGAAACGCTCCAGGCAGGCAGGCAGGCTGGGACACCCCAGGGCCCTCTCTGTCCCTGTTCACTGCGGCCATGTTCTGCTGATTTTATTATCTATGCCTGTTGGGAATTTACCACCAATCCCTGGGTGCACTGGCCCAGGACATGCTCCTCTCTTCCTTGAATAGAAAAAAGGTCACCTTCTACTCCAGCAGAGTCCGTACGCTGGCTGTCTGCTGTGAACAACAAACTCTTAGCAGCAAACCTCCTTCTGCTGGCTAAGCTGCTTTCGTCTTCAGTAACAAAATCTCAAACAGGCCTAAGCCCCACGCAGGGAAAAATATAATGTACACACTGATGCTTCTTGACACACAATGGGATTATATCTTGATAAACACATCATAAGGTGAAAATATCCTAAAATGAAAAGGCATTTAATACACCTAACCCTCAGAACCTTACAGCTGAGCTACATAGTACGCTGTGAAATGTCAACGGTTCACTCTCACAATCAGATGGTGAGGCTGGCTGGGAGCTGTGGCTCACCGCTGCAGCCCAGCAGCTCGAGAGAATATTATGCTGCTTATTGCTAGCCCCAGAGGTAGAAAGTCAAATTTCAAAGCACTATTTCTGCTAAATGAGCTTTGTTTCTGCTAAATCCTTTTGTATTATTATAAAGTCAAAAAAACTATAAATTGAACCATTGTAAGTTGGGATCATCTATAATACAATTTTTTTTTTCTCTCCTTTAGGACATGTCAGAATAAGGAAGGAGGAGGAAGAAGGAAGTGAAGCAACTTCTAGGACTGAGACCAGGGAAACCAGAGATCAGCAAAGAAATGTGGCTCCAAGCAGTGAACATCTGAGCCTGATCCAGGACCCCTGGAGGCAGCTGGGGATCTGGACAACCTACGGGGCTGAAATAATGAGCGCACAGGCCAGCCCTGGGGGAGCTGCCCTCCAGCCGAGCCTGGTGCAGAGCGAGGTCTCTCACATCTTGAAGAGCCACCGTGCTGGGCAGACCATTGGCACCAGGGTCAGTGGTCAGGGTCGGGTCCTCTATCCAGTGATATCATGGAGAACAAGACGAGGCACCTGAGGAGGAGTCTGCCAGGCAACGGGGAGAGCAGCTAGTTCGGCACCATATGTCGGGAAGCAAGCAAGCCCCTTTCAGGACACTTGGGAAGCTTCAGTGCATTCCTAGAACTGCATCTTGGGGGAAAAGCTCAAACAAGAAATACAGTGCTACTGTGCTCGCTTGCTTGCCTGGTCATTATCATTTGTGATACATGGTTAAAGCATCCATTTCATGGAAATGCAAGATCTCAGTATTCCTGGGTCCTGTGGTCACGCCACTATCATAAAACTATCAAAACCTCACCTTATTCCTTACAGGGACCATTTCATAGATGGAAAAGCTTGGGCCCAAGGGTGCAGTCATGACCTTACCACTTAGTGGCTCTGTGAATTTTTCCTCCCTAGTCAAATGAGATTTCAAACATTGATCTCACAGGGCTGTTCCAAGACTTAAACGTAAAAAGAGCTTTGAAAAGTACTGTCCTTTAACACGTTTGAGACCCTAGACATCTTTGCAGTGTTTTATGTCTATCAATAGAACCACTGAGCCTGGTTCTCAGTGCTCACCAGAGAAAACTTCTGCAAACTCCTTCTTGGTCAAGCACACACTCTTGTCACAGTGACCTTCTTCCCAGGCAAAAATGTTGAATCTGGAATGCAGTGACTCTCAGCACCGATTCAGATTAATTTCCTTTGTTTGGCAAAATGTTAGTTGTTTGTTGTATCTACAACCACAGACATAACATGGGCTAAGACTGGTCTGCGGCCGTTCAGTTTAACGTACATTCACCAAGGACCCTGGCCTGCTAAAGCGCTACATGGGAAGTGGGAATCCACCCATGAAGACATCGCGCTACCAATGGTATAGTGAGACTTCTTACAGCTGACTGGTTAGTGCTAACTATAGGTTGCGGTGGGCCCACACCAAAACTCCAGACACATCCGGGTTTATAGACATTTGCACAAGCACATTTCAGCTGCCTTTGTGTTCTTCTGTGATCACCAGTTGCTGCTTTCTGTATCATCACATGGTGCTCTGTGAGGTTGGATATGTGGACACGTACCCAACAGCTTCTTCACAGAGCAGCACTGACTCACATCCGGGGTACATTTTCCTACAGGGCTTGCTGCCTAGCAGCATCTGCCACCCTACACTGAGTACAAGCCTGGAAGTGGGGGAGCAGGCTCCAGACTGCACAGAAACTCTGTTGTATATGAACATTCACAGGATTGGTCTTGTCATAACCACAAAACAGGCATAGAATTTGGCCATGTTGAATCCTTTTATCAAAAGAGTGAACTAAAGACAGAGAGGCTAAGCAACTATACTTGACTACACACTTTCAGAAAATGGACAGGTTTTGCTGATTATAAATCAGTTATGAAAACAGAGCACAGATCTCCTTTGTTTTGTGTTTAACTGCTACAACAGAACAGCTAAATTAAAACCCTACTTGCATCTCTACATCATAGGTGCGCTGATGTCCTCCATCTTTCATCAGCTTCTTAGGAAACTAACTCACAAACCCTCAGGCACAACTTTCCTCATTTCCCATGACCTTCAAAGGTTTTGAGAGTAGAACACGTCAAAGGTTTTGTTGTCTGTTCTCTTTCTTGACATCAGGCCTGCTCCTCAGGCACCGCCTAACCCACTGTTTCTGCCAACTATAGCACAAAGAAAGTAAAGGCATGAGCCTGAAATTTTATCACATAAATCGTGTTACCAAATATCAATCATGTAACTGCCTGAGGATGTGAGTGGAAGGGATCGTACAAGTACCCTCTGAAATCATTCACCTCTATTCTCACGGAATGGTTGGCAAAGAACAGCAGAGATGAAAGTGATTTGCAACTGGCCTGCTGCAATTGTCCCATAACTATTCTGAAAGCAGATTTCCACAAAGAAGGCAAAGAGATAATAGACAATGGGGTTGAACAGACCTGGAATAGAGGTATTCCAAAAACCTGCCCATTCCCCAAAACTCATTGTTGTTCCCTTGTTCTTAGATCATCACCAACTCTCAGTTGTGGATTAATGCCAGGGAGCTCTTAAAATGTGAATTGTCAGGACAGGGTCAGACACAAATGCAGAGGTTTCTCCAAGAGCGGGATTAGACCTGGAATTTATTTGACGTTGGCTTATCATTAGTTCTTTCTAATGCAGCTGGTCAATCCAGGAACCAGCTGTCTTAATGGGCAGTGGCACACAAGACAATTTTCTGGGAGAAAAAAGAAAGTCGTCTGCAATTTAAATCTGAGCTCATTGCTGTCTGAAGTGCTTGTGAGAGATCTGAAGACAGCGTGGCAAGGGAGATCCTTAGCATACCTCACCTCTTCTACAGAGCCTCAGGAGCCATTTGTTTTGGACACCTTTTGTGTGTAAGGAAGAGCTAAAGATTTTGTCATGTAATATTTCAATTTGTATTCTAGACCACAAAGGAAGCAGCACTGTGCCGACAGACAAACCTATCACATCCCCATGGTGATACTTATGCAAAAAGAAAGAGAGTTCCCTCAGCCAGATTTCCTCAAAGCTTCCCTTGCTATTGTGAGTGTGCCACAGCTGAAGCTCCAACTCTGGCTAAGATCAGCAATAAAAGGAGGAAAGGGAGCAATTTAATTCATTTTCTATTCCCAAAGCTAAGCTGTCTCTTCAGTAAGCAAAGGCTTCTGGCTGGCTCCTCTTCATCAAATAGTTATATCGAGTAACAGTTGCATAGCACTTTAGTTGCCAAAGCACTTTCCCTTTCATGATTATCTCCTCCACTTATCACAATAACCCAGAAAGTAGGAATTATTTCCTCTAGTTAACCTAAAACGGGAGACAAGTGAAATGATCTAATCAAGGTCACACACCTAGGAAATGGAAGATACATGATTTAGAACCTGGTCATTTGACTTCAAGTCTTTTTGTAGAATCATCCTGCTTTTATAAAGACCTAATAAATCTTGTTAAATAAATAAAATGACTATTGGACAGATGAACCAATGGATGATCATCTATGAAACAAACCCAATAGTATCAATTCAATTGTCCACTATTGGTATCACCAAGAAAGATGTCATTAACTAAATAAAAGTGTATTGGAAATGGGCTGCCAAACAGAAACTCAAAGTGTGAATTTGCTATTTTGTCTTTTCATTTGTTAGGAATTTGTCTTCTGAGCTGTCATGGAAGGTACACAACATGGTGAATGAGACTTTGGAATCAATAGCCTGGGTTTGAATGCCAAATCTCCTATTTACTAACTCTGCAACCAAGTTAAAGTTACTTATTTGTGTCTCAGTTTCTTTGTCCCCCAAAATGGAAATAATGGCTGTGTGTAATCTACAGCGTTGGCAGATGATTAAAAATATTAAATACATCTATGTATTTAAAATTGTACCTGGCACAGAGAAAGTTATTATACATTTATGTTGATGTATCTGCTAACACATAACAATTGTCAATTTTCGATGTGGGGATTGTTCCCTAGGTTTTAGGTTTTAGGTTTCAGCTGGAGTGGCTTTGCACCCTTCACACACACACAGATCTGTTCTCAACATTCAGCTGTCCTTGGGGGAGGAAGTGAGGAATTGACATTTACAGAGATAGTACGGCATGCAAGGCTGTAGGCCAGATACTTTACATGCCATCGGATTTAACTGGCACAATACTATCTCCAAGTAGCTACTGCTATTCCCATCTTACAGGTAAGAATAATTTATGCTTCATAACTATACAAGCCCCAGATGGTAAAAAAATTAAATCCCAGCCTTTCTTTTCCTGAGTCCTTGCTCTTTAAAACTGTCTTTTCAATATGGATATGAATATGATCCTAACCAAATTGGAGCTACAACTCTCTGTGTCCACCCCATGATGAAATCTGTCACAGTCTAGCTAAAGTCCCAGAGCAAAGCCTGATGACCCATAGGAAACACTTCCTTGGAAATCAAAGGGCATAGGAGGATCGACTAGTGGGTTAAACCATGATCAAAATAATGCTTTCACTCATCAACAAAAGTATGTCACATGCTACAGTGTGCAAAATACTGGGATGGTAATAGTACTTTCTGGAGAGGGTGGTCCTCATTATTATTATTTCTTTTTTAATTTTTTTTTTATTTTTGGTGGTGCGGGGGATTGAACTCAGGCCCTTGTGCTTGCAAGGCAAGCACTCTAATCACTGAGCTAAATCCCCAGCCCTGGTCCTCATTATTGTAACAGCTCTTGCCACATAGCCAACAGCCCATAGCTATTAGCTATAAAAGGCAGTTCAGTTCAGTGTTTAAGGGCATGAGGTTGGGAACCAGGTTACCCGTGGTATGTTCAAATGCCTTGGGCAAGTTATTTAATCTTTCCGTGCCACAGTTGCTCAGCTGGAACATGGGCATAGCCATAGAATCTACTTCCAAGAGTTTTGTGAGGATTAAATCAGGTAATAAAGGAAGCCTTAAAACAGTGCCTGAAACCCAGTAACTGCTGTAAAACTGTTCGCTTTTATTATTAAGAAAATGGAGGCCAGACTGAAACAGTGAGACACAGTCTCAAAGAAAACAAAAAGAATGGAATTTTCTTTAGTGGAAAAAAGATTTGGTAAAATGTGGAAAAGCAGGATTTACCTATATTATTGGCTGGCTTTTATGTTGACTAACTTTTTACAGTGTGATTTGGCAATATCTTTCAACATTTTATGTTTGTACATTCTTATTCATCAACTTCATGCAAAGAATATGGATAAAAAGTACAAGATTAAAGAATAGACTCCACTTACATCAAGTGTTCTTGAAAAGGTTGATAATGATAGTATTTATAATAATGTTAGATTATCTCACAAACAGACAAATTGAACAACAGCATAGAATAGAAAATCTAGACATAGTTCTACACAATCCTGATCAGGTTTCTATAGTTATACAGATCACAGATCACACAGAGGAAAATATACTATTTAACACATTCTACTGAGGAGGGATTAAAAATGGTAAAGATCAGCAGCAAAATAGAATCTCTCTCAGACCCAGAATCTAGGTACCTGGAAAACAACAACTCAGTGAAGAAATAAGGAAGCAGATATCCAAGAATCACGAGGGAGCTGAAGGAAAACTAGAAACTACAGAGAAGCTGTAGAAATGGACCATAAAGCAGGCAAAAGAACGAAACTGTCTGGAAAGCTCAGGCTGGCTCCTAGGGAGGAAGACCTTCCCCAGTAACACAAGGTTAGCTGAGAGTGGGTAGGTGGCCCCGAGGAGAAATAACAGACTGGGCTGGAAGCAGTAGCCCCAAGGAAAGCGCATGGTAATTGTGAACTGCAAAAGCAGCATGGGGTTTTACTGTGCAAGTGACTCCTTCCACATGGCAGGTTAGAGTTAGAGAAGAAACGCAGTGAAGCACTCACCATGTTTGAATGTTTAGTCAGGAACCATTTTAAGAAGGGGTAACTCTTTAATACGGACATACAGAACAACTGCACTTCAGGGTTTCTGGAGTCGCCCTATCACAGTGACTGTGTTTCCTTGCAGGTAAAGAGTAAAACTGGAGTCTGTTTCTTCAAATGAATGACTCCAGATAAATGTTAAACCTGAATGTAAAAGGTAAAACTCTAATAGTAACAGAAGAAATATTAGGGATACATCTTTGTGAACTTATAATATAGAAGGTTTTAAAATAAACATTAAAAATGTACTGACCATAAAAACAATAAATTAATGAAAATGAACACCAGAGAACAATCATAAAGAAGTGAAGAATGACAAGCCACACATTTGTAAAGTATTTTTCTATTAGTACATGCTTGCGATATATAATTACATTCATTGTAGGGAACTGGTACATGTATATAACACATATTAACATTTTTATATTCTCTCCCCCCCACCTCTCCATCTCTTGGTCCCTTCCCATTTACAAAAGATCTCCATGATTTCTATTACCTATCATTTATTTTGCTCTTTATTTATACTTTGGGTTTATTATATGAGAGAAAGCATGGACATTGAAGCTTGTGTGTCTGATTTATCTTCCTTCACATTATGGTCTCAAAGTGCACCTATTTTCCTACAAATGACTCAGATTTATCATTCTTAACAGCAAAGTAGTACTCCATTGTGTATAAATACTAAATATAAATACTAAGTATACATATAAATAAATACATATAAATATACATATAAATACTAAATATAAATACTAAATTTTCTTTATTCATTCACCTGCTGATAGACACATAGGCTGCTTCCAAGATTTAATTAAATATTTCTAAGCTAACTAAGAAGTTTCCAAATATGAAATATTCCTCCATTCTAAAGAGTGAGACTCATATGTTAATGTGTATGTGAACTTTTATTTTTAATAGGTGTTAACAGAAGATATTTGAAGAAGCTGTTAGTCATTCAGAGGGCTAATCTACCTTTTGCCACTTTGTTATGTTACTGACGGTGAAACTATTTTTCCTGTGTTTTTATTATGGTATGTTTTATCTCATAAAATGAGAGATGGCATCCCTATCTAGTTCCTGGTTGAACCGAAATGCTGTAGCATATCATATGTTTGTTGGCTATTTCTTTTATTATTTTCTAAATTTCCTGTTCATCTTTTTTATTTATAATTCAATATTGCTTTAGAGTTATGAGCAAATTCAAAAGATAAGAAAATAATCTGTGAACACATTAAGAATAAAGATAAAATTCTCTTGAGTTATTGGTATTTTATTCCCAGAAGTCCTAAACACTTTAGTTAAAAAAAAAAAAAAGAAAAAGAAAAATTGCTGGAGTAGACAATAGAATTTGATAAGATTGCTTAATAAAAGTTAAATATACAAAGATCATTAACTTTTCTCTTTATTGCCAATAAGCACCTAGAAATAGAAATGTGGGTAATATTTCGTTTACAATTGCAAACAAAGTATTTCAGGAGAAATGTAAGAAAACAGGCTTAGTACTTTTATAAATAAATCTATAAAATCTGGCCAAGAGTCAGAAAGTGATTCTATAAAGCAAGATCTGATCAAATGGAAAAACCAAACTCTTCTGAATAATTCTGCTGTATTTCTATCTGGTTAAAAACAGTGAGAGAGGAATGGGTTTGGTATATTTGGAGAATAATTCAGAAATCAGGTGAGGTAGCACTTGCTCATTCAGCAAATATTTATTAGGTACCTATTAAGTTCCAGGCTGTAAGGCAACATACTGGTAATAATATAGACTTGATATATGTTCTTGTGGCACGTCTAATGATTTAATAATAATGGAAGACAGTGTTTTATAAAATCATAAAACACAAGAGTTGGTGTAAAAAAGAGACCTTGAGTGTCACCTGTATTCATGTCATTATTTGACAGATGTGGAAAAAGGCTCAGTAAAAGAGATGTGATTTGTTAAGTTCACACAGCTAGTAAGCGGCAAAGAATTCAGTTCTCTCGACTTCTTCAACATATTATTCTGTCTCTCAGGTTACAGTCTGAAGAATTTGCTCTATGCTAGTCTTTTGTACTGTCCAATTGAGTACTTAGATTTTTACAGCGTGATTATGACACATGGTAAGAGGCAAAAAACAAGTCATAATCTTGGTGCCCATACTCTATTCATATTTTGTTATACAATAAATAAGGTACATAGAAAGAAGAGAATGCCAGACAGCTATCCAAAATATATAAATCGAGACATAGATCTACACATGTAAAAAATCACTATTATATACCATTAAGTGAATAGTTATAGAACGTTACATTTATCATAAACCTATATATAAAATTACCAATGTATAAATATGTATGAAATTACATATGCATGCATATACTTATGTTTATATGTATACGGTTTATATGAAGTGTAATCAAAGAATACTGTGAATGTGTAAAATTAAAATAACTATTACAGTAACAGGCATGTTACCATTATACCCTCAAAATACTTCCTCTTGCTTTAAACACTTATTCCACTATTCATGACACTTTCTGAAACAGTTCTGAAAGTCCTCTTTTGGGAGTATCTTTTGTTACTGTGTTGTGGCTGCTTCAATGTCCTAAATCGATTCAAAATGTATATTTTTTACTGTCACTTTGACTTTAAGTAACAGCCAGAAGTCACGTGGTATCAGATCCGATCAACGAGGAGGATGAAGATACACAGCAATGTTTTTATGAACCTACTTTTCTGTTGGACAGCACTTGGTAGCAGCATTCACCACATTTTTGATCACATATCTTAGAGGTTCAAAAAAGAACTTCCAGAACTGCTTCAGAAAGTGGCCAGAAGGCTAAGTATGTTCAAAACAAGAGGGGATACTTTGAGCAGGATTCATGACAAGATGTTCTTTACTGAAATAATTTTTTAATTTAAAGACTCACTGTACTTATTGATCACAAAAGAGAGACAGACGGGGGACAGAGAGACAGAGGGGAAGGAGAGAAAGGTTTCTGGATGAAGGTTCACCGTTATGTTAATGAGAGTTAGCTGGAGTTCTAAGACTTGACATGGATGGACTGGTGATATAGCAAGTAGTAGCACATGTGAGGTCCCAGCACATGTGAGGTCCCAGCACATGTGAGGTCCCAAGTCTGATCCCAGTATCAAAAGATAAAAAATGTTTGAGGTGGAGTTTATTTTCTTCTTTGTACATTTTCTATTTTCAATTTTTAAAGATTGCTCAGGCATCTTTATTAAAGCAATAAAATTTAAACGGTGAACTGTGCTGAGTAATCCATGTATCAGGGCTGTGATGGGGTGAAACAAAGGCTCATAGCAGAACATGGACATTCCATATGGAGCCCACTGCAGGACCTGCTCATCCAGAAAAAGGAATGAGGGACATAATCTGTATTTACCATCAAATAGTGCACCTTTCTAAAGTTTTAATTCATCTGGGCTTTATCTAACAGTCTATCACAACAATATAAGCGACTCAAAGTTTATATTTACACAAGATAATAGATAAACTAAGTTGGCACCCTGGTGCCCAGTCCAAACATCTAGAGCACCAACCACATTGTAAAATACTGGAAAGTATAACAATCACCTTCCTGAACTCACTTGTGGCTAAATCCAGACAACGAGAATTAAAAGAAGTTGCTGTGTGCAACTTCCTTCTAAAATATCCTCTTTCAAAGTACACACTTGTCCCTTCCCTGCTTTCCTTAGTCTTCACCTTTTCTCATAGCCTGGGACACTAGCTCTACCCCTGGAGGTACGAAAGTCATTTTCCCATCATAGAGAAAAGCCATGGACTCAATAGAGCAAAGTTGGAGGAGATCTGATTCTTGACAGCAGCCTTCACAGGTTCTCTGGACTGACAATCTTTGAGAATCTTGTCACAGAGGAAAAAGTGGCCACGTGTAGTAGCACATACTTAGCATTCTTTCAATTACATGTAGCTAAATGAAATTCTGAAGGATGCATGCAATAAACCTCCTTAAATTGACTTGACTTAGTCATACAAAATCAGGAGCTAAAATTGAGCACCGCCAAATTAATTTCAAACAAAACAATCAAGGGTGAAATCATGAGGGTGAGGAAAATCATTGCCTTTCTTGAAAGAATAAGTTACTTATTAATCACAGGCCTGCAGCAGCGCCCAGCACAGGGTTACATGCAGATAGTTGCTATGTCAATTATAATCATTTCGATTCCCTAAATCCTTTGTGGCAATGTCTTCTCTGATTCCAATTTGAGGTTCAGTCCAGAATACTGACTTTTCTCTGAAACCAGTCACATTGCTTTACACTTTAATCTGCAGCAACGTAAGAACGATATAACCACAAATATATTTATTTAAAATTACTTCTGCTTTTCATTAAGTGCAACTCGCACACAGACATTCATCACCTGAGGCCTAACTCTTCTGCTATGACTTGCTGAGAAGACCGCACAGTACACGGAGATCTTTTTAAAAGTTGCACAGAACATAGTTATCTATACTATATAATTTTGCTATGACTGATAAATGCTGACCTGTACAAAAAATAGTTTTGGAATAAAGCTACACAGGCAATCTGTATAATATAGTTGGGTCACCATTCATCACTTGCAATCCTTTTCTTCACTAGATTTATTAATCCTTAAAAGATTTTCAGAGAGTGGTTCCATTTCGGTGTTCTTCATGTACCATCTGTTCAAGCACATTCTTTATATTCTTACCAAGTTTTCACAGATGCCACTTTTTAAATCAGCAAATCTCCTCAGGAACCTCGTCTGGCTCCCATCGCCCTGCTCCGGGGAGCCCCCTGTCATCGTGGTAATGCCAGCGTCGGAGCAGATGTTCCTTGTTCTCTGGCATATTTCCCTTCCTTAGTAGAATTTTTCAAAGCAGATTTAGAAGTAGGGAAAAACCTGTTTAGGCGAAAGCATTTTCTGTAACTGCTTGCTTTCTGCATCGCATGCAGTGCCCAGTAGCCTCATTCCCACACGTACGGAGGCTTAGTCAAGAGCACCTTTTTGCTCAGGTTACAGAAATAGACATCTGCAAAGCTCAGTTAAAAAAAAAAAACAAAAAACCGGGGGCTGGGGATTTAGCTCAGTGATTAGAGTGCTTGCCTTGCAAGCACAAGGGCCTGAGTTTGATCCCCGGCACCACCAAAAAAAAAAAAAAAAAAAAAAAGCGGAAATCCAAAGGTAGGTATACACAAAGCAGTGTCAAATTATAAAAGGCTGAAGTTGACTGGGACTTCCCCAGTAGAAAATGAGCAAGGCTCTGCTATGGGCAGAAGAAAACATTGTTTTTTTTTTTAAAGTAGGTAACATACAGTTGTGACTACCTACACAACATAAAATGTAGGACAGAGCCAGGCTTGACAGCACGTGCCTGTAAGTCCAGCTACCCGGGAGACTGAGGAAGCACGATTGCAAATTCAAGGTCAGGCTGAATTTGTGAGGCACTGTCCCAAAAAACTAAAGAGGGTCCAGCGCTAACTCACCTGCCTGTGGGACTTTGGGCAAGTCACTTTATGACATCACGGTTTCCTTATCTATAAGAGTGAGTGGTGGGACTAGAGGACCTCAGGTCTCTTTTGCTTGAAAGTACCAAGTGCCATAATGAATCAGCTTTCATTCATTTCCACAGTGGTGTAACAGATGGTGAAATTTGCTGCATCTACTGGGGCAAAAAGAATCATGTTGAAAGTTTGTCCCTGTAAATTAGGAGGAATAATAAATGAAGATCAGAGATCAAAGAAAAAGTTTTCTAAGTAAAGGGTACATTCATTGTGAGGGCTACGCATTCTGGCACTGAAGTCTGAGGAGCTGGAGTGACCTGAGCGGCAGGGAGATGATTCCCAGGTCCTGGAACCAGCTCTGCCAGCCACTCCTCAAGTGGCGTCAGCCTTACCCAGCTCTTGGGAGTCTTAGGTTCAAATTTAAGAGGGAATTAAAATGGATGAATGAATTCTGGCAAAGTGGCCGCAGCCTCCAAACTGAAGCCTGACGACAACACATCAGTAAGAAGCATGTTTAGCTGCACCCTTCTCCTCGCTATCATTTACTTCTCGTTCTCCAAACCCACAGACCACTTTAATTTGGTTTGCAAGAATTTCAACTCACTAAGGCACTTTGTAATCAATTGCCGCTCCCATTCACTCTACATTTCACTTATGGTGAGAGAGGCAAATTGGAAAAGGAGGTGAATGAATAATTCAGTTACTGGAAAAAAATTTACAAGATTTAACAAAGACTTTGGAGGGGCAGAAAACAAAGCAAAACCAACCTAGTCTTTTTTTCTTTATTGAAAGTTAGAGAGGTAATGGATTTTATAATTTCTTTGTTTTGGCTTAGGTATTAACTATCCAGATGTTCATCTCAAATTCATGCTTTACAATTATAATCTTACTCATTTACTGAAGGGATTTCAAAACCCTATAGGAAATGTAGCTTCCCTAGTAAATGTCAAAACCTGTCTTCCTGTCTTCCTGTCTGTCTCTGTTTCTCTTTCCCTCCCTCCCTCCCTTCCTTCATACCTGCCTCCTCTCTTTACTTTTATGACTAACTGTGGAGAAATTTACTGTCTTCGTTACCCTTTTCATCACTGAGATAAAATACCTGACACAAGTTAAAACAGGAAAGGTTATTTGGATTACAGTTTATAGAGGATTCAGTTCATAGTAAGCAGGCTTCAATGCAGGGTGGCAGGGCAGAGGGGCATCACAGAGGAGAAACAGTTCTTGGTAGGCAGGGCAGGAGGTAGTGAGACAGGGAAGCAGCAGCAGCAAGCCTCTCTTTCTCTTTATCCCACCCAGGTTACAAGTCTTCTGGGTGGTGCACCCGCGCTCAGGTGGGTCTTCCCATTATCCATGCCCAGAACAATGCTAAAACAATCAGTGGGCTGATTTAGTTATCACACCTTTAATCCACATTCACACATCATTAATCCACATTCACACACCCTAGATCCAGTGATTTCTAAAAAGCATTACCTACAAGCACATGAGGCTTTGAGTGGACATCTAGACATAAGCCATAACATTTGCAAAAATATTTGTTTTCAACAACCTTGTTCTTCCTACCATTCAGTTTCTCTCTTTCAAATACTTCTCTCTATCCAAGTGTATTAGTCAACTTTCCATTACTGTAACAAAATATCCAAGATGAACCATGTATAAAGAGGAAAAGTTTATTTTGGCTCATAGTTTTGGAGGTTCAGAAGAGTTGGGAAGACCTACTGCCTTTGAGCCAGTGCTGGGACAGCATATCTCAATGGGAAATGTGCAGCAGAATGGAGCCCTTCCCTTCGTGGCCAGGATAAATCAGAGACAGGAAAAAACCAGGGTTGTGCACAACTCTGCAAGGGCTTCCCCACACCCCAGTGACTAGAAGACCTCCCATGATACCCCATTATTAACGCTTCTACCATCTCACAATAGCACCAAGCTGGGAGCAAAGCCATGAACATACAGACCCCTGGGAGACATGTAAGATCCACGCCATAGCACCGAGCTCTGCTGAATCTAATCTGAAGGACTCCATCTTCAACCCTGTCCTCTCCCTACTCAGCTTCTCAATCCTATGCCATCGCTCTATTCATTTTCCTATTAAAATATCTTTTTCCTTCTAGTCTTGGAGGTGGGAGGCCAGCTTCTGCTGGCCAACTCGTTTCAGTGAGAGGTTAATGCTCAGTATTCCTTAAGAGTGATGAGCCCAGACACATAATTCTTAACACTCACATAATCCCCATGTGGTAGCCACTAGCTGCATGTGGCTGTTTAATTACTATCAACACAGAACTCAGGGCTGCCTTCACATAAAGAAATTTATTGTAACAGTGGATTGTGAATGAAACCATTTTTTCTGTGAGAAACCCTACCTATTCTAAAAGCACATGCAGGTGTACATAGTAGGTATACACTCAGGATTTGGGGCAAGAATGGCTGATGAGAGAAAGATGACTATCCTTGGACAAATACCTATTATATTCCAGGATTTGGGCAGAGGGAGCAATTAGAAATAAAATGGGGCAACATTCTCTTTTTATATTAGCAGGAAATGTTTCAGCAACCCACTTTACAGATGAGCAGAGACTAAAGAGACTAATTTGTCCTAAATCTTAAAACCAAAATGCAAAATCAAGTCTGTTTGTGTTCCAGGATTTAACTACTATGCCGTGCTACTGGTAAATCTGTTGCTAAAGAAAAGCAGGCAGGACTAGCAGCCACAGTTCAAAACCTACTAGTTCTCTTTCCTCCAAAGTAAAGCTCAATGCTGTGTCAATGTAGAGAAACACATACTTCTTAACTTTTAAATTTTGAGACAATTGTAGTTTCACATTCAACTGTAAGAAACAGAGCTCTCTTATTAAATAATTTGTAATCTACCATATTCTAGGTCCTTCCTTTGCACTGGAGCCACAGGGATAAGATTGCCCTTCCTCTTCAGGGTTCTAATGGAGCCAGGCACGGTAGCACATGCCTGTAAGTTCAACACTTTGGGAGGCTGAAGTAGGAAGATCAAAAGTTCAAGTCCTCCCTGAGGAACTTAGCAAGACCCTGTCTCAAAAGGAAAACTTTAAAAAAAAGAGTGGAGATACAGCTTGACGTGAAGGCCTTGAGTTCAATCCCCAGTACTGGGGCAGGGGGGGTGGGGAGGTGGGTGAGCTAATGGGGAACACATAAATGTATCATAAGAGTTGGTTAAAGCAAAAATGTAATGCTATTTTCACTCGGCAAATACTTATAAAGTACTATAGTGACATTCTAGCTAAGCAACTATAAAACAGACACCTAACTTCTCTGTGCCACAGTTTTCTGATCCAGTGAGTAGGAGTAACCAATAGTGCCTATTTTACAGGGTTGGTGTATTAATCTGGCACAGTCTCTAAACATTTTGGCTCCTATTGCTATTGTATGATCGTTAGCATTCTCTTATCCATTCTGAAGTTGCACTTCTGCAACTTTGTGAAAGCTGGGAATAATTTCAGTCATTCTTTGTTCAAATAAGTGCCTTGTGTTGTAAGCGAGTGGTTCGCGCTACCTCAGACAAGAACACTGCGAAGGGACAGCCAACCCACGTTGGAGAAACTGGGAGACATCACAGGATCTCCAAAAGGAGGACTTCCTTTGAATTGACTTTCAAAGACCAAGAATTTAGGGAAAAGGGAAGAGAATTCATGGAAACGAAACATTAAACAAAGACTCTGAGTCTTGGTATTTTAATGGCAGAAGAGGGCCTGAGGATCACCCTGTCTTGTCACCCCTGTAGGTCTTCTTTGGAGTCTATTCGTAGGTTCTTTAATGTGCTCTCCACTTGATGAATCCATCCATTCCACTGTTGGACAGGCCTCTTACTACAAAATATTTACACATAGAGATCCCCTCCGAACAAAATCCAAGCAACAATTCCACACCAGCTTATGTATTTAGGGTGTAAGTCACTTAAGTGCGGTCCACTGAGGCAATAGTATTCGGTCTCCTGCACACTGTGGTGTTGTGCTCAGACTTGAGAAACCCTATAAACATTACTAAAACTGTGTTGTCTTTAAGTGCAATGGTCCTGAAAGTGTTGAAAGTTTGAGCAAGAAGTACTATCACTTCAGTGGAAAGAGAAAAAATTAAAAATATGCAAATGGTAATGCTTTTACTTTTTATAGTAATTGATTTTAAAGAGAAAAAATAAATGCACGCAACATGTGAAAAGTGTAACAACAGTACTCAGCATGATACGAAGAAAGTGCAAGAAAGAGGAAAATGATGAAGTATGTGTCTGCTGAAACAGCATCAATATTGTATGCTGATAGGAGAGCACCGGAGATACATTTAGGAACTAAAAGGCTAAGCCTGGTAAGAAGCTTTACCATAAGCCTGTGGGCCTGTGGGTCTGACGCCTATTGCAAGCTAAAAAGATCAGCGAATGTTATACTGGTGGGTGCAAACCCCATCATTACAGTTATCTGTCACAATAACTTTGAAACATAATTAAAACTGAACCATATGATACTTCTAATAGCAGAGAAAGCACTACAAATCAGTGAGAACAAGACAGCTTATTTGATGTATGTGTTGGAATATCAGGAGAAAAACTTGGCAAATAAAGTTGGGTCCCTACTTCACTTTTCACATCACATTTTTTCCTGGTGAATCATTTTTTTTAATTTGAAAAATAAAACTTCAAAAAATATTTTAAGAACACAAAGTGATAAAGACCTTGGTAATATGTCAGAGCACCTGGAAGTAATAAAATGAAAATTTTACATGGAATAATCTCACCAAAGTATAAGCTTAGAAAAATTATTTCTAGTCTATATCACAGGTGAAGAATGTGTTTCAATAATTAAAATCTCCTATAAACTGAGAGGAAAAATACCAACAACTAGATGAAAGAATATGAACAAAATGCAGAACATTCAGTCCCCACAAAAGTAAATACAATACCTCTAAAAATGTTCCCATTCTTAAGAAAACTACAAGTTAAAATTAAACTACATATCATTTTCACCTAGAAAACTGCCAGAGTTCAAAAAGTGCGATAATATGTTCCCATTCATTAATGGAGAGTGGTAAATTAGCAAAAGTTTTATGGAGGGAAATTTGACACTGCCAATCAAAATTCCAAATATGGGGTCTCTGACCTAGTAATTCTACCTCTAACATTTTATCCTTCATACACCTTGAACCTGTGTAAATAGGTATAAAGTTATTCATTACTCCATTGTTTATAAGAGCAAAGATGGAAAACAACCAGATCATCTATCACAATCTATTTTCAAAGTGAGACAAATATTTATGTTCAGATATAAAAACACCTCTAAAACACAGAGTTAACTGGAGAATGCTAAGTGCATAGCATTCTGTGATTTGTGAATAAGAACTAGTCAGAGATGATGGACGGAGATGGGTAGATTTTTCCTTGTATATGTTTGTAATATTCCTGGAAGCATATCCAGAAAGTAGTCTTCCTTGGAAACACGCTGTTGGTTAGAAGTTAGGGGTAGAGAAAAATAAACTTTCCACTGTAATGTGTCTTTATATCTTTGAATATTTTTTATCATAAACATATATTAGCCATTCAAAATGGATCAAAAGTCTAATCCCTGCTCAAAACATTCTTTGCCTCCTCTCTGCTACACCTGTTCATTTCCCCTGCTCTTTTGCTGTCCTCACATATTTATATCACCAGTAAAACCACGTGCTCCTTGAGGGCTACCACCACGTCTCTATCACACTCTCATTTTCATCGTTGGCACAGTGTTCTCACGCATAAAAAGTCCTGAGATTTAAAACCCGAAGGTTTTAAGGATGATGAAAATCCTTTTCTTCCCAGGAAGTCAGGCCATAAACAAGGCCCTAAAATCCTCTTTCAGACAATCCTGGGATTCTACCTTGAAATATGTCTTTTAAGAGAAAGAAAGGAGAGAGAGAAGCTGAGACTGACTTTACTGACAGGATTCCAGAGCGATGCTGCTGAGGGAATCTGCGCAAGAACATGTGATTATGTCAATGGATGGGAAAGAGACTGCTTAAGATCTCATAGGATCTAAGCAAAAAATTACACTCGGAGGGAAGCCAGCTTGCCACGAAGTCAGCATTCTGTTGTTATTCCTCACCCCTGCTTTAGGTGGGTTTACCTAGGGCAGAGGCTGCAATCTCAGCCATTAACCTCCAAGACACGGGCATATGTTCTAGCTGATTTGGTTGATATTATCTCAGCGCACTCTCCCTAAGCAGTTCTTAGGGGTAAGGTTGACCGACATTTTTATTAGCAATAATCTCTGCCTCCTTGAGATTATCTAGAGATTTAAGACCACGTAATCATTCTCCTCCACGTCAGACGGGGCCCGGGGAGGGGGGTTAGGGCGGAGAGAACAGGCTAAGAGGCCTCAAATCCCTCCTAACGCTTGCTTCTTCCCCATCAGCAAGATTAGTCAACAGTACTCTGCAGGCGGCACGCAGACCAGCAGGCCGGCAGGGCCCTCGCCAAGGAGCGGGGCCTCCCCCGGCGACGCCTGGGACCCTAGGTCTGTGGATGCAGGCTGATGTCTCCGAGACAGGACAAGGCACGCAATCGGTCCTCTGCTAGGGCCAACGAGCAGACTGGGGACCCTACAACCGCTAGCGGGGACAAGCAAGGAGCCCTCCTCCAGCAGTCATGCTGAAGCAAAGCAGGGAGAGGCGACGGTCTTGGAGCTACCGGCGCTGGAGTGTCCCCGAGTGCGAGTGGGAGCCACACACAGCGAGAGGTCAACACCGAAGGAGCGTCTGCTCCGTGGGGGCTCGGTCCGGCTCTCAGGCCAGCATCACACCGTGGATCCAGGGCAACTATAACTACTACATCGAAGACGATGAGGATGGTGGGGAGGAGGAGGAGTGGAAGAAGGATGACCTCACTGAAGAGGACACGAAGCCAGAGGAGGTCACTGCCATCCAGCCAGGTGGCGACACTGACACTCGGGCCCGGCTCTCCACGCTAAATGTGAATGTGGGTGGCTACAGCTACCAGCTGGACTGCTGCGAGCTAGCCAGCCACCCCAAGACGCGCCTGGGCCGCCTGGCCACCTCCACCAGCCGCAGCCACCAGCTGGGCCTGTGCGATGACTACGAGGCCCGGACCGATGAGTACTTCTTCGATCGCGACCCGGCCGTGTTCCAGCTCATCTACAACTTCTACATGTCGGGGGTGCTGCTGGTGCGCGACGAGCTGTGTCCGCGCAGCTTCCTGGAGGAGCTGGGCTACTGGGGCCTGCGGCTCAAGTACACGCCGCGCTGCTGCCGCATCTGCTTCGAGGAGCGGCGCGACGAGCTGAGCGAGCAGCTCAAGATCCAGCGCGAGCTGCGCGCCCAGGCGCAGGCCGAGGAGGCCGAGGAGCTCTTCCGCGACATGCGCTTCTACGGGCCGCAGCGCCGGCGCCTCTGGAACCTCATGGAGAAGCCCTTCTCCTCGGTGGCCGCCAAGGCCATGGGGGTGGCCTCCAACCTCTTCGTGCTCATCTCCGTCGTGGCGCTGGCGCTCAATACCGTAGAGGAGATGCAGCACCAGGCGGAGCAGGGGACGGGCGGCGACCCGCGGCCCATTCTGGAGCACGTGGAGATGCTGTGCGTGGCCTTCTTCACACTCGAATTCCTGCTGCGCCTCGTCTCCACGCCCGACCTGCGGCGCTTCGCACGCAGCGCCCTCAACCTGGTGGACCTGGTGGCCATCCTGCCGCTCTACCTGCAGCTGCTGCTCGAGTGCTTCACCAGCGAGGACCAGCGGCACGGCAAGGGCTCGCCGCGCGAGCACGACCTGGAGACGGTGGGCCGCGTGGGCAAAGTGGGCCAGGTGCTGCGCATCATGCGCCTCATGCGCATCTTCCGCATCCTCAAGCTGGCGCGCCACTCCACCGGGCTGCGCGCCTTCGGCTTCACCTTGCGCCAGTGCTACCAGCAGGTGGGCTGCCTGATGCTCTTCATCACCATGGGCATCTTCGCCTTCTCCGCCGCCGTCTACTCGGTGGAGCACGACGTGCCCGGCACCAACTTCACCAGCATCCTCCACGCCTGGTGGTGGGCGGCAGTGAGTACCGCGGGTTCGGGCCTCCCCAACCTCGACCTCATCCCGGTGAAGCTGCTGCTTCTCTCCTTGGCCCTCTGCCTTCCCGTGCCTCCTGGTCCCCCCCACGCCCCCCCCCTTCAAACGCACTTTGCTCGCTTCATCCCGTCCCTGCCTTCGGCCAACAAAATGGGGTCGAAGTTGAGTTGGAAAGACAGAGACACTATAGTTTAATGAACAATGAAATTTGACTTGGTCCCAAGAATCCTCAAATCCAAATTTAAAGGGCCTGACAGGCAGGTTTTAAGGCAGATTTACTGTTCATACCTGTGGGCTGCTTCTTCAACATCTTTGTTATTCATACCTACTTAAGTAAAATATTTTTTTAAAGAAAAAAATCACTTATTGAATACACAAGATCCTAAATGGTTCCAAATCTTATGTCATTTAAACATCACAACTGTGTGAGGTGGTTATTGCCATCTTTTTTTTTTTTTTTTGCCCTCCACAAAGGACAAATGAGAAGTTATTTCAGTTTTTGAAGAAAGCAGTAGATTTATGAAGGGAAGGAGGTGAGATTTGGATGAACAATGTTGACCTGAACCGAAATTCCACTGCCTGTGCTTCTAGTTAAATCTGAATGTGCAATAAAACATCTAAAACTGAAACTCATTCTAACTTCCCTAAAGCTCTTTCAGAACCCAGTAAGACTGTCTAATTTTATAGCAAAAGGAATTGCACACACATTTGAGTGTACACGCACAGCTAACAGTGTCAGAGCCAAGATTAAAATATACATCTACCCGACTCCAAGATCTACCCTTTCCCCTGTGCCTGTCAAGCTTTGGTTCTTTCACATGCCTAATCTGCAGTTATTTATTAGTTACTTTGGTTCCTTTGTATTTGCCTTTTCATAATAATTTATGAGCTTTACTTAATACATGTATTCCTGTATGCCAGCTGTGTCCCTGCAAATAAATGCTAACAAGATCTTCTCCGATCAGTGAATAAACTGGCATACTTGTGAAAGAATTAGATGTGGTCTCTCATTTTCTTTTTAAAGTAGATTGTAATGCCTTTCAAGACATTAAGCAAACATAAAAATACAGGTATTTTCAACATACCCCTTGGGTATGTTAGACCCACAGTCTGGGGTGAAATTCTGCAAACCAAACCTACCCAGGGCTATGAGCAGGATAATACAGCGTGCTGGAAGACCTAAACTACCAGGTTTTAGTCTCAGATCTGCCAGTAATTAACTGTGGCTCCGAATAAGTGTGAAACCACACTCCCTCATCCCTGCCCTCCATTTCTGCATCTCTAACAGGCCAGACTGGACTCAGAGCTCCACAGCTCAGTAAGTCTTCCCTTGAAAGCACAGAGCGCTCCTATTACAGCAGGATTCATTAGCTTTCTTCAATACAGCATGACATTAGCGCTTCTGAATGAGCTGGCTAAATGGTGCTCTTCTGATCATATTCCAAGTGACGAAAGATCATCCCCATAGCAGATAAACCCTGCACAGATGGAGCTCATGGCAGGTGATTGGTCCCCAGCAAATGGCATTTACTTTGGAGATGACTAAAGCAGGAAGGCAAAAAACCAAATCCACACGTTGATGATACAATGAGAAGTTCAAATTTTCATTCATCCAAATATTTTAAAGGGCTGGCATATGTAGGCCTTGGACCTAGAGGACTTTTTCATGTTAGTTTTAACCCACGATACTTTTTAAAAAAACTTTTTGTATATTAATTTAAACCTCTGTATTAGAATTACATTATTAGTATTAGATTTTTATATTTAAAATATTTCCTGAAAGGATTGTGTATTGATCTACTTAATTTCATGAACTGTGTAATATGCAGTGAAGTTTAAGACCTTCACTTTATTCCATTTTTGCTGGCTGAAATAACTTTACTCATGATCAATGTTTTCTATAAACTTTACAACGAAATTTGAGTTACCATTCAGTTGTTATCTATAACACTGTGAAGCGGTTGTTTTGTTTTGTTTTTGTTCCATTACCTGTGACAGTGTTTTCACAGACCAAATTTTGCACATTTCAACTTTCCCGTTCTCCCTACTGGCCCTTACTAATGACCTTTGTTCATCAGATTCTTAGATTTATACCAGCATGAATTAGATTGATTACTGATAACTTGTATAGTTTTCTAAGTGAGTCTCTGAACACGTAGTAGCCATTTCTCTTTAGGACAGCTCCATTCCCCAGAACTGACACTATCAATCTGGGTACTTCTCATTACCTGGCATAGTATACTAAGGATTCTTCTCATACAGCAATGAGGAAAGAAGACCACCAAGGTGATATAGACAAAATGTTTCAGTGCTTATATGTAGATGCAAAGTAAAATGATTCAGAATATTAGGACAAGTTTCTCATATAACCCACAAAAATTCTTCCATCCTAATCAAATTCTGAGCACCTCCATTATGCCAACTAGTATTCTAAGTGCTGAGGATACAGAGTGATAGTAAATAGGTACAGATCTTTGCATCAGGGAGCTTATATTCTAGTGGAGAAAGATACTAAATAATTTCAGATACTGGTATATCTTGTGTAGGGTAATAGGATAGAGAGTGACTTGGATGGTAGACTCTTCCATTAATGGTCTGGTCAGAGACGGTCTCTTGGAGAAGATGACATTGAGATGAAATTTCAGTGAGAACAAATTCACCCCAATCTCCGTGACTAAATAGAGATGAACATCTGAGAAGTAGAATCCTAACAGTAATTCTGGATCCAGGGGTTTCCGATGTATTCTTAATTATACATCTTATAATTTTAAAATTTTTGAGCACAAACCCGAGATAAATGTATACTTATAAATAATTTATAAGTTATTCATTGCCACAGTAACAGTGTGTCAAAAACTACCCCAAAGATCAGAAGTTTAAAACATCAAGCATTCATTTATTGCATGCGTAGAAAAGTGTGGCAGTTTAGTCCAGTTTTTTTTTTTTTTTTTTTTTTGGTGCTGGGGATCAAACTCAGGGCCTTCTGCTTGCAAGGCAAGCACTGTAACCACTGAGCTAAGTCCCCAGCCCCTAGTCCCTAGTCCAGTTTTAAGAGGAAGGTTTGTCTCATTCAGTATCATTCCTTCTCATGTCTGATGGTCAGCTGGGTGACAAACAGAATAAGGGGAGGCAACATGTCCCTCAACTTCCAACAGGCATTTATGTATGGCTGTGACAAAGAGCAAGAGGCAGAGTACAGGCCCGATCATGCAAGCATTGTATCGTATCTGTTCATATTTGCTCCACACATAGCAAGTCACAGGGCCACACTCAGTCAAGGGACAGGGCAGGTTAGCCACTCCTGACAGGAAAGGCATATAGCAAACAGCTTGACTACAGAAGATACAAAGAATTAAATCCAACGATACAATCATTCTACTGTGGTACTTGGTTATTTCTCAAATACACTGTACTCATCAGAAAACATATACTTACAAATTGACAATTTCAAGATGAAGTAAAGAAAAGCCTGATTGATACTTTCTTGCCCCACTCTAGAGCTATCTCCCTTGTTAGTCTTCACCCCACATGAGACACAGATTCTTTAATCTACTCTCCAATGTAGTTTTTGTAGTTTCAGAACAACCCAAATTTGGCCTTGCTTGTAATAATCTTCCCTCTTGCTATGTCAAGGATCCTTCCTCTTAGCTCACCTGGGGATTTTAAGAGGAATACAGTCAGTTTCACTGTTGTGAATTCTCCTACAGCTACAAAACAGATTCCTCATGGACCCTTAGGTCTGCAGATGCGTGTGCGTGAGGATGTGGGAAAGGCCCCTCCTACTCATCTGTCAGAGGTTATTTGTGAGCCCTAATAAGAAACATGCAAGACACTAGGATCTAGTATGGCTGCAATAAATAGCAGCTACAATATCTGACTGGTTGATGTTCTTTATCACATAGAAGCAATAACCTTTGCTCCCAGATTCATTTGGGGGGAATTGGAACCCAAGTGATTCCTTCTCTGCCGGAGGAAAAGAGAGAGACTATGAAACATACAAAAGGACCAGCTGTTCTCACGGGAGGGCTTCTGTGTATGCAGATCGACAGGCCGCGCGGGAGCAGCTCCAGCCATCTGGGAGCCCTCGGGATTGTCTGGGGTGGGAAAAGCTGGTACAACTCAGCAAGAACAAGTGGCTCTATGATAAAGCTGTAACCATCGGCCTCCTATGGGGCATAATTTTAAGTAGAAAAGGATGATTGGGCTGTCGACAAGCCATTTCCTTCTGGACCTTTCAGAACTTCCAAAAGTTAAAGTTGTAGAAACCAAACAACAAACTATGGCATGAACTCATTACTTGAAAAACTCTTGAAAAAGAATATTTATCTCAAGCTGAGATGCTAGATAAGTGTGCTCCAGAGACCTTGCTCCAATCTCTGTTTCCTAAAGCAGGTTATCATTTCCTTGCAAATAGCTGGCACAAAATCACTGAAATTTATTTTTATTAGTTGATTACTTTGAAGAGATCCATTTAGAAGGTGAGTTAGTCAGGTGACAGTAATGAACACAGAAAGCAAGTAGGTTTTTGAGATGGAGAAATAGATACACGGTACTGGAAGTCTGAAAGAGCAAGAATAGCAACAACAGGCCAGGGCTATTGGCCTCAGGTGGGGAGAATAAATGGAAACGGTCGTGTTACAAGAATTTACAAGTACAGAGTAGAGGTCGCCACAAACAGAGTCCACACACACACACAAAAATGCATACACACTTCAGGAAAAGGAAAACACGTGTAAATATTTTAATACTAAACTTATTGAGACATCATGAGATGAATACAAGTTACCTTTGGCCTCTACAATTACAAGCGGTGCTCAGAGTGGTGGCTATTAGCTTCCAGACATTTGTTAGTACGGCGAACTGCTGCTTGGGTCACCTCCATCACTGATACTGCTGCACGTGCCTGTTCAGTTTCTTCTCTAGGGGCCAGCAGCGTAGTGTGTTTTCTGCGATATACGACATCCGCGAGGATCCCCCATACAACAGTAACACCATCTGTTCAAAAACATCACGCTATTCTTCTTTCCCTGAAGTGTGTATACATTTTTTGGCAGCCTCTATTTGTTGCAGAGATTTCTAAGATGGTAACCATGATGTTGCGCTAGGAGTGATGAAAAATATTTGGGCCAAAGCTATATGCTCTTAAGGAATGATGGTAAGAACTAGAAACCGCAATTGAGACCCTTATGTTCTCATCCCACCTTCCAGTCTCCCCGACGTGTGTCGCCTTGGCAGAACATAATCAGAAGACTGCAGATAAGGGACTCTGGGAAATGTAATCTGCAGACTCCCAGTTCAGAATTACAGATGTATGTCAGGCCTGGAACTGAGTGATAATAGGCACCACCTGCACAGGAGGTGTTGAAGTTGGTTCTTTCAGAAATAGCACACGGGAGTTGTAAATGGGGAAAAGACTTGTAAGTAAACACAACTTTTGTTTTGGGGAGCCCCTGAATTTGGAGTGGTCTCCTTTTATGTTTTTAAAGTGTGTCCTCCTATTGTCAAGTATGACTTCATTGGAACATGACAGAGCTTATAGGAAAGGGAGAGATACCAAGTAAGCTGAGAATTCAGAGGGCATCACTGTTGTGTGTCTTCTTGTGACTAGAATCATAGACCTATTTGTTGCATTTGTCATAGCTTGTCTACCTGTTCCTCACTGTACCACCCAAATACATGTTAGAACTATAAACAAATGGATAGATTGTTCTTTTCAAGGTGATCACCTGCGACCTAATTCTTACAGTGCTTCCACTAATCAAAGCATTCTTTGAATTCCACTCAGGAATCACCTCCAGAGCCTGCGACATGTCCATCTTCTCTGTAATGGTGCTAAGTACTGACCTTTTTGAGACTGCATTCAGTATTTTAAAGTCATCAAAATACACTTGAGTTTAAGATTAGTAGCTAGATTTATCCCTCAAGGTGAGTGTGACCATTTGTATCAAGGTGTTGACGCCAGTCTTTTGTGCAAACTGTAATTCAAAACAGGAATTCTAAAAATATTTTTTGCAACAGTAGCACAAATAAGTACAGTTGTTCCTCATTTAACAATCTGTCTGTTTACCAGTCACTCAGACTCATGAGTGAAGCATGCTCTTCAGACTTACGACCCATGTTCGGACTTAGGACACAGGAACATGAACGGCAGTGGGGCCTTGTGGGGGTTTCTCGTACAGTACGGCACTGTAGTTTTTGCTGATTGTATTGTACAGCACAGTACTGTAGTTTTACGTTCTGTTATACATCACAGTACTGCATGTAAGAGTTGTGCAAATAGAAGCAAAATCATCAAGTCGGAGTTTCCTTTGACCATTTCTTTGTTCCGAATATTGTAATGTACACACTACACACAATTCCTTGTTTAGTGAGCAATTCATTTAAACGACCCAGTCACAGGAACAGGACTCAGTCTTTAAACAAGGAACATCTGTACAGCCTTTGAAACTGACTCCTTTGAAAGGTAACATGCATTGAAGCTTATAATAACTTCAGTAAAACTCATTCTTTACAACCTCCCACTCTTTGGGAAAACTAGAAGGCGTATTAACTATTCAAAAATTAATTTTATTCCCTGGGGTCACAATTCCTAGATTCATAGACTACGGGGTGCCAAGACTTTATCCGTACACTGCTCTTTATGGAGGAAATAAACATCACTTGTCGGATGAGAAACCCAAGTAAGGTCAGTCTAAGGTTTCAGAGGAAAATCTGATGCCTGTCCTCAAAATGTTTAGCAGGTCAGGATTTGCTGATTACTGAGTGAGTTGCTAGGAGAAGGTCACATTCTGGCTTTCGAGACTCAAAGCTAAGGCAAATATATAAGTTTTCAGCAAAATGGTAAGTTTCCAGTTTACAAAGTGACTGAGCCAGGCAGTTTTTCTGGATACTAAAATGGACTGTAGATGTTTGGTCATGTTTCCAACCCGATCCCTTGCAATTCTGCAAGGTCATTGGGGTCATGTGGGGCCTTCAGCATTTAAGGAAAAAATAATTTGGCCCACAAAACCTGGAGAAAAAGTTCCATAAAACCAAGCAAATCTGATTTCCTTCAAGAGCCAAAGAGCGAAACAGATCATTTATTGAATCAAATTATCCACAAACAGACAACACATAAATTAAATGTACATTTTGAGCAAATCCTTGGAGAGCAGTCACACACAGCCTCCTAAAGAAGAGTTCTTTTCTCTAAAATTAGAGATCCAAGATATACAAAAACATGTAGGTCATACTATGTACATCAAATATTTACTCTTCATAAGCCAGTTCCCTTTTGACTTTTCAAAGTTCAACCAGCACATGTGTGTGCACACACACATGCACACACACAGAAGCTGGGGTTAGAGGTAAAACAAAGCTAGTGTAGGGATTAATCGAAAGTTTAAAATAGTCACTTTGTCTTCAATATTCTGCTTCCTCTCTTTCCTTCCATCTCCTGCATCCTGGACCCTGGAGGGGCTGGTTTCCTGCAAGGCCTCTCCCTTGGACTTTCTCAGGTGTTTCATTTCTATAACTGCCCTTCCTGCCTCTCACCTCTGCATCTGAACTCCTAGGCCTTCTCCAGGGAACATCGGCTGACTGGACAGTTACATGAGGTATGAGTGATGGTGTTAGTGACAAATGAAAACTATCACTCAGCTCACACATCTGACCAGAGATCTGACTCGGGCTCTGACCTTTGGTGTAGCCAGTGACGACACACACATGCATGCAGGCATTGAGATTCTTTGTCGCCTCTCATCGCCCTTTTGCCTAGAAGTTGGGAAAGGGAGATTCTCCACCAGAGCCACTGGGCCCTTCCTCGTCAAGGAGCATTTAGCGGAAGTTAGAGAGGTGTCTGTTTCTATAGCCTGTGCATCTAGGAACCATACTGTACACAAAGTTTCTGTAAATGTTGTTTTTTGCTGTCCTTCAGCTGCCACCAGCTTTAAGACAGGGGTCCCCCACATGTGCTTATAGATGTATACACTAATGTTATTGCTCACACACGGTGCCAGTTTCTCATTCAATTCCTGTAATAATCTTGTCAAGTAGGTACTATTCTCTTCATATCTCAAAAGAAACTGAGGCAGAGAGAATTTTAGAGACATGCCCAACTCACATACCTGGGAAGTACATTCAGACACAGGAAGTCCACTGGGCCCTTCCTGTGTCCTTCCTGGGCCCTTCCACGAAGCACCTGTTTCTTTAATCTCTTTTCCACCATCCTGCCTCCTCCATACTTGCTAGTATTCTCCCACTGCGGGCAAAGGCAGCCCAACTCTTAGCATGTCTCTCATCAGCGATGGTGCAGTACAGCCTAGTATCTCACCTGCCCTCAAAAAAGGCACACTGAGCCGTCTTTATGGGCTGGATGGAGCTGTGGTTCTTATCAGTGCCTCCAGATTTGCCCAGCTGGCTTGTTTCTCCATTTCATTCTAATCGATCAGTCAGACTTGTAAGTTCAAACTAATCCTTGCATCATCAAAACAAAAAGTGTTACATTTCTAAGATCAAAGCTATCTTGATATGGTCAACAGGATGACTTTATATGATTACTGCCATCTGTTGGAAAATTGTGGCAACAATGACACAAATCCATGGCGTGATGGGCGCCCCCTAGAGTTGTGCAGAATATTTACAGCGTGAACAACAGCCTTGCCCAGAGACTTCAAGTAACTTAGCCAATACCTGAAGACCAAAGAAAGCACATGAGGCACACACCCAAAAAATAAATCAGTCCCCAGGGGATTTTTTCCAGGGTTTTCTCTGGCTACACTAACTGATAACTAGCCCCATGGGTATCTGCATTTACAGACACTTGTTAACCCAGATAAATTTCTAATTATTGGAATTTAAAGTAGTATGGCAAGAATGATGGGAATTTCATGAAGAGTGATCACATTTTAGAAGACCTCACTGACCAGAAATTCCCTTCACACAATAGCCACCATGTATTTCTCCATACATTGGTAATTAAAGCATCTTCATGTAAAAGACCTCAGGTGAAGTGTTAACAGTTGTCTTCCTTTTAAAGATGAAAGCTTAATGACTTGTACATGTCTGGTACTCTACTGAATGCTTTATATTCTTTGTTTTATTTAGTCTGCGCTAGAATCTTGAGAATTAACTGGTATCCTATTTTAGGTCAAGAAACCAAGGCTTCAGGAGTCTGAGTGTTTTGTCTGAGGCCTCTCAGCTCAGAAGGGTCAGAGTCAGGCCTTGAATCTTGGACTCCCAGGGTCTAAGCGCCAGGCCCTTCTAGTACACACATGATGCAGGCGAGCCCCAGGAGCCTTTCACACTGGCCCCGACTTGGGCTCAGAGGAGACAGGGAAACAAAGACCAATATTTACCGAGCACATTTTATACCAGGAACTCAACATGTTTTCTTAACAACTCTTTAGAACAATCCTTTAAAATATGTATTATTTTCCCCCACCTTGTATATGAGAACAGTTATGAGATATAGTCAGGATTTAAACTTAAGTCTTTCTGCCACACAGATTGTATTCTTTCTGTGACTCAGGCCCTGCAGGCAGATTTTCTTGTTCCTCCTTGGAGAAACTCTTACATACCCCCACCCCCATCCTATGCGCCTGCAGAGACAAGGACACCTCCCCGCTTGCTCCTCTCCCTTTCTCCTGCCTCTCAGTGCTAACAATCCCATCCTGCTTTGCCTCCACAGGTGAGCATCTCCACGGTGGGCTATGGAGACATGTACCCGGAAACACACTTGGGCAGGCTTTTTGCCTTCCTCTGCATTGCTTTCGGGATAATTCTCAATGGGATGCCAATTTCCATCCTCTACAACAAGTTCTCGGATTACTACAGCAAGCTCAAAGCGTATGAGTACACAGCTATACGCAGAGAGAGGGGAAAGGTGAACTTCATGCAGAGAGCCAGAAAGAAGATGGTTGAGTGTTTGGCAAGCAATATACAGCCCATCCCAAGGCAAGAGAACTAAAACTTCAAAGGGCAGTTGGCTGGTAGATTCCATGAACTTCAAGGCTTCGTTGCTCTTCCTCCTTCACTACTGGCGTCAAAAGGACAGGTGACAAGGACAAACACATAGGACATTCAGTTCACACCTCTCTACCCTGGAAACACTTGCTCGGCCCAAACTCAGAATGCCTCATACTGCTTTTTAACTGTACTGTGTTGAGAATCTCACCTTACTAATAACAACGGATATTGAAAACAACTTGAAAAGAGCAGTATCTTGGATTTTTCTGTTAGCTTCTCATGATATTGAGCTTGAAGAATTTCTTTAAAGACAAGTCTTAATCCTCCCAAAGAGATGGGTGTTACGGCAACAACTATATGAGCTTTGGAGTTAGACCAACCACACAGCCCGAATCCCAGATTTATCAGCTGTGGGGTTTGAAACAAGTCACTTTCACCCCTGAGCCTCAGTTTCTTCAACTGTAAAATGTAGGTAACAACACATATTTTGTGAGTATGTAGATTGGAAGTTTTATTTGTAAATTCTCAATAAATGATAGCTGTTGAAATTGCTCAAATGGGTACTAACAGACTCTGTTGACAAGCAGAAGCTGGGGTTCTCAAGCAAGCAAGGCAATTTTGCTCCCAGTGAGGACATCTGGCAATGCCTAGAGATGTGTTTGGTTGTTACTACTGTAAAGGAGGAGGAGGCAGGGAGTTTCTGATCTCTTCTAGGTAGAGGCCTGGGATGTTGCCGAACATCCTACAGTGCACAAGACATCCCCCCCAAAAAGCAACAGATTACCTGACTCAAAATGTCAGTAATGCCAAAGTTGAGAAACTTTGATCTAGATTTAATATAGTAGCCCGGACCTGAGCTACGAAACATGCCCAAGTGTGTTAACTCCCCCTCCTTTGAAAGGAGCCCCATAGTACTCACTTCTCAGGCTCCCTTTCCCTGTCTTTTTCATAAAAGGGAGGGAAAAACCCAAACCCGCCTTTTGAGCAATTGCTCTAAGCCTTGCACAAAGGATCGCCACCCTGTGCTGTCCCTGGGTTGAGAAACCAGTGCCCACAGGAAGTTGCTTTGCAGTCTCTCTCTCTCTCTCTCTCTCTCTCCCCGTGTGTGTGTGACTTTTCTTTTTAACTCCTTTCTTCTTCCACAGGGATGTTGGGAATCAAAGTCTTCAAATTAAAAGCTTGTCGGAAATGAGCACACAGATTACCTCTAGATCTGGAGCTTGCAATGCTGACCATCAAATTGGTGCCAGAGCAGAACTAGAGACACACTTGTATCATAAATAAGAGTAACTATTGCATGTTTTACAAATGATAAGCACTGCAGAGTGTGTGTAGTATATAACTTCAATTAACACTAAATATGTCCTAAAGAAGATGTTATGTTCCTTATTTATTTAGGAAGAAAGAAGCTAGAGAGGTTAAGTTATTCGGCCGTGTTCACAGAGCCAATCAGTGGTGGGACTGAGCTTCGAGCTTAGGTTCGCAAGATCCCCAAGATCCCCAGCTCTAAACTTATGATTCTCCTACTGCATCAGCATCCTCAGCTGCAGGACTAGTTACAGTGGTGCTGGGCCCTGACCCTGGGCCCTGACCCTGGGCCCTGACCCTGGGTCCGGGTGGGGCGCGAGGATCTGTGCTTCTAACAATTACAGGTTATGCTAATGCGACTGGTACCAGGAACACACATTCAAGAGGCTACAGTCTAAATCATTTCATTCTGCCCCTCCTGTGAGGAGCTGTGATTGTGGAACCAGGCAGCAGCTGGCCAAACTGGTGCTCTTCTCTCTCCCCCTTACTCTGGAGGGTTCTTAGCATCATCATAAACGGCCCAGTGCCTGAAGGGAGGACTCGTAAGGATGCTAAGTACAGTACAGGATGCCAACGTGTTTCAGCCTATTTTATGCTGCTACATCAGAATACAGAAGACTGAATAATGTATAAAGAAGAGAAATCTATTTTTTATAGTTCTAGAAGCTGAGAGGTCCAAGATCAAGGTTTGGTTGTGGGGGGAGGGCTGCTCTCTGCTCCCAAGATGGTGCCTTGGTGTTGCATCATCCAGAGGAGAACACCATACCCTAACATGGTGAGGGTCAGGCTCCCCAAACCACGCAAAGGCTCTTTCATAAAGGCCTTGGTTACATTCACAAAAGAGGAGCTTCATGGCCTAATCATCTCGTAAATGTCCCACTTCTTAATACTACCACATTAGCAACACCTGAATTTTGGAGACTATTCAAACCGCAGTGCCAGGTAAATTTTAATTTCACATAAATAATTTTTAATAGAAACAGGGCTCAAATATTGAGTGGAATTAATTTTGCTAAAAAAAAAAGTGTTGCTTATCTGATTGGCTGGGTATTCCATATT
The DNA here is from genome assembly GCA_004026905.1 of Hystrix cristata. Taxonomy (NCBI): domain Eukaryota; kingdom Metazoa; phylum Chordata; class Mammalia; order Rodentia; family Hystricidae; genus Hystrix; species Hystrix cristata. The sequence goes on along the minus strand of PVJO010008711.1, from coordinate 17,498 downwards.
TTCCTTGGCTAAACCGGGCAATCCTATATGATTGTCTTTGAGAGGCCAAGTTTCCTCTTAAACAGATAAAAATTAACCCCAAGCCCTAAAACTCACCCTAACAGCAGATCCCTTGGCCAAAGAAGAATTCCCTTCCCTTCTCTCTTGTCAAAAGGATGAGGAATGTGGAGTCAGCAAGGACCGTATCATTGCCAGATATAGTCACGCAAATGGAGTTACGATGTGCAGGAGGTCCAGAGCACAGCTTGTATAACCACAGGCCATGCTCACCACAGCAGCTGCCCTTCCATGTACCTCCAGCCTCTGTTCCTTCTGCATCTCCCAGGGAGGGCTTTGTTGATGAAGTCCATCTTCTGGGGCTGCTAAGGGGCACAGGGAATAGGAAGGGCCAAGGTTCATCACCATCCCTCTGCTTGAGGACCAGAGAAGAATGACCCTGATCTGTCCAGCAGAGCAGACTCCCTAAGAGAAAGGAGTAGGGACTGGCAGGGGCATGGCTGGGAGAGGTCCTAAGGACAAAGATGGAATTTTCCAGGCCCCTGGTTGGGGTCTAGTAAACGGGCCTCCTCCTCCCACCCTCGCTGGCTACATCTGCTCAGACAGCGCTGTACAGCCCTCCCCGGGGATTAGGACTGACAGAACAGAGTTGAAACAGAAAGATCATTTCATGAGCTTCACTGTGCACCAGGCACAGAAGCAATACTGTTTCATTTAATCCCTCGGCTTCCCTATCCACTAGGCTTCAAGGTGGTCATGTACAGAGACTTAGTGGGACTGAACTTGGGTGTGGATTTTAAACCCGGTTCTGCCACTTCCTCTGAGGTTGAACCGTATGAAATTGCCATTTTTATCAAAAACAGCTAGGTGGTTATAATTTCAGTGAACTTCTTAAAATGGCAAATACAGTAGTGTTTTGTCACAATTGTGTTAATCGAATGATATAATGTATATTTAACCCTCTTAGCATGCTGTGTCGTGCATGGTGTGTACTACATAAACGTAAGGCAGGCTTCATACCTTTTCATGACAGTCCTTACCATGTCTGTCAGACCCAGCACGTACTTTTCTGCTCTTTTCCTTTTTTTTTTTTTTAACTTTTTCTTTGTATGGCCCAAACTCGCTCTGCAGAGCCGGTTTCTCTCCCAACCTCCATTTAGCCTTTTAAATAAACTTTGTCACCACTAAGAAAATAATAAATAAATAAATGTAAACCAGGGTCATCGTCATCATCACCTTCATCGTGACTATAGTTTTTGGCTGCACAAGACAGCTGTGCAATCCCAGAGTCCCTTGCCACTGAGGAGAGGGTCCTGCAGGGTGAAGACAGCTTTTGAGTTCTACGTCCGGAAGAACTTTCCGCAGTGATGGGAACACTGTGCATTGTCTGACACGGTGCTGCCAGCCATGTGTAGTCACTGAGCACTTGGAATGCAAATAGTGTGATTCAGGAATGAATTTTTATTTAATTTAATTCTCATGCATTTTACTTTCAATTTAAACAGGCACATGTGGCTGGAAGGTGTGATATAGGCCTTTCTCCTCCCTTTCGGAAGCTTCGGTTTCTGAGAAGTGTTTGTCTTTCTGAGGGGAAGTAGAACAAAGAGAAGAAGAGAAACTAACACTCTGCCCGCTCTGGCTGGATGGGTTTTCAGGGCAACACATACAGAATTGGAAATTAATGTGGCTGATCTGATTGGTGAGACAGAATGGCCTTCTTCATTAAAGACTAAAGAAGGCAAAATCCTCCAAGTATGAGCAAAAACAATAGGAAAGAGCTCTGAGCAGACCAGCCGCACTGTTCAAGTGGGTTCCAACCTGCACCCTGGAGACATCTGGGCTCCTTCACTCGTGCCACCCCATCCATGGTCACACACACGTCCTTAAACTTCTAACCCAAACCAGCTAAAAATGCTGCCCTCGTTTCACCTCAGCTTTAAGGAAGAAAAAGTGAGATGTCCCCAAGAAACTTTTCTTTAAAATGAAGGGAAAACACTAGATTTTCATCTGTTGAAATAAAACAAAAGCAAAAACAAAACATAGCTCCTAAGATTCTAGCTATAGGGAAGTAGATTTAAATTCTCTTGAGCTCCAGATTCCTTTCTTCCAGCTGCTGCCCTGAGCCCCTAAATCAAAATGAATGTGATCCTTACACCGCAGTGTTTCCTTCTCTCCCTGTTCACTGAGGTGACGCCCCTAAGACCCGTGTGAATTTTGCATTCTGCTTTCTCTGTCTATTCTTGTGTGCTGGGCCTTCTGCACCTGTCCTTCCTCTGCCGTTTCTTAGCTTCCCTGCCTGGCTGCCTTGCCCAAGGAGTCTGTTTGTTGGTGTCAGCCAGGCTCTTAGTGCTCTGGCAGGGAAGGCAAGATATCTGCAGACCAGAGGAGAGAAAATTCCGGCTGTGTTCTCTCCACCTCCTCTCTGGCACTGGTCAGGGCAGTCGTTGCATTCCTGAGCCATGGTTTGGCTGAGCAGCCCTCTTGTTTGCCACAGCACTGACAGACCCCAGCAACACCTTTGCCTCTTTTCGGCCCTGCCGGACTCGCAGGATCTTACCGCTCCTTGTTGATTCCCTTCATCTTGACCACAGCTCTGTAAATAGCATCTTTATTAAAATCTCTTCAATTAAATAAATGTGTCACTATTTCCTGATGGGATCCTGATTAATACACCTTGTGTACCTTAAGAAAAAAATATTTTTTTTCATTCCCCAAATTGCCACTGAAAAGATACATGTTTATCTGACAACCATTGCTCCCTACCACATCAGCCCAGACTAAGACAGACAGTCCTCAGTTTTAGAGACTAAGAGGCATCCCAGCTAATAGATGATTGGCACCTGTAAGTGCTAAAAATGATTTATCCTTCCTGTCAAAGGCTTCTAGCTCTGCCCTCTTAGGGAGCAGTTTTCAATTATTCAATCTGTCAAGTTTTCTTACTCAGCCCATCCCACACATACAAATGGATTTTCATGAATGTATGTTGGCACAGTGTGCATAAAATCAGCTGGAATAGGTGCATCTAAGAATAGAAGTTTTGGTGCCATCCAGGGACACTGAGAAATCACCTCGGCCAGGCTCCCACAGTCATTCAGGTGAGGTATACATATTCACCAAAACGGTTATATCACCTTTTTGCAGGTGATATAACTGAAACCCAGAAAATGAAAGAAAATTCCTAGAAGTGCACCTGCTTCCCATGTGGCCACCCTTGCCTAAGTCCACAGCAGACGTTAATCAACCACATTACTGTTTCCCATTTCTCACCGCAGTTCTCTAGCAAACACCACCAATCCATCAAAGTTGACTTTCAATATTTATTTTCCATCCTGGCATGTGCTCAGCCTTTAAAAATAAGGAAGAAGGACTAAAAATCAGTCTCAAGCAGAATGTCAGCGATGTCCGCCAGCCATGGTGTGCTCTTCTGAGGTGGTTGTCAAGCTCCACAGTCGCTAGGTCATTCACAAATACCTAGACCTCCTCCTAGTCCTCCTGGAATATGGGCATGGTTCATGGCATTTTGCCACCATTTTCAAGTACTAACTTATGGACATTCGAGTTCTGAACTTTCATATAGTTGTACTGTGTAAGACTCATTTTGTCAGCTTACGAACAAATCTGACTCGTGAACCTTCCCCTGGGACAGAATGCATTCATAAGTCAGGGACTTACTGTATTACTTTGAAGTTGAAGCATTTAATGACTGCTTCTCTATTTTGGTTCTCCTTTTCTGGGTTTTTGTTTGTTTGTTTGTTTGTTTTGTTTTGTTTTGTAGTTGGGGGTCAAGATGTCCCTCCATGAGACATGCAGTGTGTGTGAGAAATACACCTCTGTTAGGTAAAGGCGCTGACATTTGGAAGTTGTTTCTATATCCATAACCAAACCGGTCTTGATGACCGCTCTTCCTACATCAAGGATTGAAGGAAGCTGAAACTTGTCTGTCTCACAAAAGAGAAGTGAGCTGAAACATTCATAGGTCTTGAGTGAGGCAGGTAGAGACCATTACTGTTTCCATGTGACAGAAATGGAAACTAAGGCACAAAGTAATCACATAATTTTTCAAGATTTCAGAGGCAGAAAATAGTGCAGCAGGGCTGAACCCAAGTGTGTGTGAGAACTAAATCTTTGTCCTTTCCGTGCTGTGACACACATGGGCCAGTGAAGACGGCCAAAGTCTGTGCAGGGCACTTCTTGACAGCTCTGCTTCCCACTTAAGCGGGGGCATCCTGACATCAGACCCCGCCCCTGCTTCCAGCACTTGCAGCTGTTGTAGGCTAATTTATTGGGAGAGGAAGAAACAGCCCCGCCCCCCACACACACACCAGGAACCACAGAAACTCACCCACAGAAATCAAAACTTGTTTTTCAAGAAGAGGATTATCTTCTTCTACTGTCTACAAGATTTTCTACCAAGAGACATTTTCTCTCCCTCCTTCCTTTTTTCAAAACCGCTGGGCTCATTTGTCATTTATTTCTGCTTCATAAGTAGCGTGGAACAGGGGGCAAGTAACAAGCCTGCCCTGCTCTGCTCATCCCTCTAGAGTTGCAGAGTCCAGACGGAGAGCAAGAGAGAAAACCTAGACATGGACGGAACCACCCCCAACCTCCACACACCACTGCTTCCTCCAGGCCATTTATTTCATTAAAATGGAGGATGCTCAAGGGAACCTCATGAAAGGGGACAATTTCACTTTCCTATGCCTTGGAAATTAAAATTCTTCCCCCAAAATAATTTGCTTTGTCTTTGAAAAAGCTGCAGAAGGGAGAAAAGGGGGTCAATGGAATGAGATCCCAGAAAATGTGAGGCAGAAAAGAGGTGAGAATGTGGGAAAATTGAGAGATATGTAGAAGAGGGGAAGAAAGAAATTGAAATGAGGAAACATGAAAGAGTTAAGAGTCACAGTGATACTCATTCTTTGCCTTCATTTCATCAACAATCTCTGAATTTTCATTGTTTTCCAAAATTGGAATTGGTACTATATTGTTGATCACCAACATATTGCCAAAGACATTTCGTAGAGTTCCTCCTTGCATTCCAGCTGATACCTCCAGAGGAATCTTGAACTCAAAGGTTCCCATAAGTCTCATTTCTATCTGAAGTTCCTCTTGAAATGACAAGGAGTCATTGGAAGGAGGAAGTAGTAGAAAAGGCCAGCTGACCTGGGTTCCAAGTGCAGGGCTAGTACTTTGCTTTCACTCGACAGACACCTACTGACAACCATGTGTGTGCTGAACACTGTTCTAAACACTGGTCACAATGAACAAAATTTCCTGCCTTCATAAAGCTTCCATTCTAGAAACAAATTAAAAGGAAAATATATAGAAACCTAGCAAAAAGTGCAATAGAGGAGGAGGAGGAAGAGAAAGAATAACAGGAAGAGAGTAAGTGACAACAATACTGGGATGAATTACAACTTAGATGAGTGAGTGGGCCTCACTCCGAAGTATGAAATGGGAACAAAACCTCAAAGGCAAGAAGGAAACCCTGTCGGTAGCCAGAGGAAGTCCAAACGCCCAGAGAAAGAGCACATCTAGGCATAGAATAGTCCCACAAAAGGAAAACTTGTCCTGTCCACTAGTGACCCTATTGCCCAGTGTGTCTAGGCACAATGAGGGCGCCTCTGGGTGGACATGGAGCACTAAAGAAATGGAAAGGTCAACAGACTGTAGGTCCTTTGACCACAGGTCAAAGAACTGCTGAACTTCAGACACTACAGCAAATGAAATGCAAACAAAGTGATGATCAAAAGCGGGACATTTGAAATTGATTTTGTGGAATGGTTGCTCACCCTTAATGGCATGATCTAGAGTCAGACCTTGCTAGCGAGTGTCTGAAATAAGGTAGAAGACAAAGAAAGGTGAAGAGATGAAGAGCAGAGAAGTATACCCAGGTAGACACTACAGTCTGTCTGAGTTAGAGTAGAGGTGATGGGGCAGTTGACAAGGATCCAGGTCCTACTCTTCAAGGCACTCGAGAGAAGATACAGAAATCAGTACATGATTTTGATCAAGGAGAAAAGGGTCTGATGACTCACAATTCAAACTTAGTTTGGAACTTTTAGGGAAGAGGAAGGCAAAATAGTCTGAAAGCAGCAATAGGGAGTTAGGAGGACACCTATTATGTTACAGGCCCAGTAGGTAAGGCCCTCTGTATAGAAAAAACTATTACTTGAGAGGATTAGCAGGAAGAACAGTTCCCAGTGGGGAGCCACCTATCAGATAGCCTCATCTTCATTTCAGCAGGGAACAGAAATGGTACTTAGCAATCAGATGGGCCAAGGATGCCACCTATCTGGCCAGGCATAGAATAGTCCCACAAAATGAAGATTTATCTGGCTGTTTCCATTGCAAAACATGAATACAGATCGGAAGTGAGAATACTCAACATTCAGAAGGGAAGGTGAGGAGTACGGGGGATGGCTGATGACTGATACTGGGTTCTAAGGACTCCTGTAGAATTCCAATCGCAGAATTTTGGAACGGTAGGAGTTAGGGTCAGAAAAAGGGATGTCAGAATAAAAGTACGCTGATGAGTGACTACCCAGTAGTCCTAGGTTTCTTATGGTGACTGTTTGGAACATGAATGAACAAGCAGTGAGGTGAACTGCAGGTCTTAGAGCAAGTGGCAGAGACAAGGTGCGTGTGGAAAGCGGGAGGGACATGCTGCCCTGGATCCACCTCTCCACAGGTACTGATGGAGGTGGGAGCCGATGCAAAGGTCTATCTAACGGGAGCACCCGGAGCTTGGGGTTCTCTCCTGGCCCTGGAGATGGAGGAAGGAAGGTCTTCCGAGGGCCTTCCAGCCTCCGTGTGATTCCTGCCATATCTGCGCTCTAGTCCTTGGGAAAGTCACTTAACCTTGCCAAGCCAGTTTCATAATCCACGAAGGAGTCCAGAGGATTCAACCATGTCTGGAAAGTACCTAGAGGATGCAGGGACAGCCTGTGGTAGGGGCTGACACTGACCCAGCCAATGACTCAGGCAAGTACCACACATCTGAGTTCAAATTCTGACTTTGCCTCTTACTGAGGGCTAGTTATCTGACGCCTCTGAGCTTTGGTTTCCTTGTAAATAAGATGGGAAAACCATACCAGGTACATAGGGCTCTTATAAGGAATCAAGGGAAGGATAATGAGTTATTTAGTTTTGATTTCTTCCATTTGCTGGAAAAGATTCCAAAGCATTAAAAGGTAGTTTTCTCCTCTACCTCTAGTGATTTCTAAAGTGAGTCATTAGACCTCTACACTCTGGGTTCCCTTGTCTCCAGGAAAAGCAAGAGTTTCTCTTAAAAGTGTTCAGGACAGCTACTCAGGCCTTTGGGAGGGTGGACAGTACTAAGGAATAAGGCGAAATCCTGCTTACTCCTGGAAGGCAACAGAGACAAGTTTGGAATTGACTTTGGACTATGAGCAGCCCAAACCCAGAAGAAAGAGCTCAATTCCATGAGATGGGGAAGAAACGAGTGCTGAGTTCTACACAGAAACGGCACTCTATGGCAGACTGGAGAACACTCAGAACTGTTACTGGGAAGGGCACACTCCAAGTCTTCGCTTCTCTCCCGGCCCTGTCACATTGGTGGCTGTTTCTGCAGCTTGAAGGTCAAGGGCACCATATAAAATTTGGAGAAATATGTTGCATACTTTTTTTTCCCAACTTGTTCTTGGCTCACAGTGTGGAAGGCCACCTGTTCAAGATGCAGTCAGATAGCTACTGGGTCAAGGTTGGCCTGCACACAGGTGTCTTTGGAGGTTGCTTCACCCTTTTGGCATGGGGTGATGGCAGCTGGTGGTGCTATTGCTTTGCCAGATTCTGTGCGTAGCTGGGCTGAAGTCACCTTGCATTTGGTGCCTTCTTTTTCTGTTTATCCTCAATGCAGCCTCCAAATTCCAAATTCTTGCTCTCCCCTCCTTGTGATTCAGTGCAAAACAGTCATCTTCAGTAGGACCCTCTCTCAACTCACTTATTCCAGAGAAACCAGCTTTCATGCTGTGAGAACATTTGAGAAGCCAATGAAGTAGCTGTGTACTGATGAATCCAGTCAATACCCAGTAAGAAACATCCCCATCAAAGAGGGACCCTGGAAGCAGCCCCTGCAGCCCCGGAGAACTTCAGCCCCAGCTGATAACTTGACCACAACTTCATGAGAATCCTTAAAGCTGGAACCACCTAGTTAAGTCTTATTTGGATTTCTGCCCCTCAGAAACTATGATAATATGTACGAACTTCATGAGAATCCTTAAAGCTGGAACCACCTAGTTAAGTCTTATTTGGATTTCTGCCCCTCAGAAACTATGATAATATGTACGTGTGTTGCCTTATGCTGCTAAATTGGGGGCATTTGTCATGCAGCAATCAATTACTAATATATAAACACAGACTATCATCATTCTGTGCACCCAGATCTGGGTTTATCAAAGAAGAGTAGGTAGCAAAGACTTAGGGAAGAAACCCTGGCTATGGACTGCATCAACACAGGTCTTCCCTCGAGTTCCTTAGGCTTCCCTTGGGCTGGTCGTTTGGGAGCTAGAATGTGGCACAACCTGAACTGGAGGATACAGAACCCTTGAGCGCACTCACCAAAATAAAGCTGTTGCTTCTTTCCAAAACTGAGCTCACAAGGTTCACGTGTGGCTGCATGCACAGACAAGTATATATGTAAATTTCAGGATGCAGAGTGGTTCTTCTGAGCTGCTTCCACGTGTGCTTTAGTGGGAGAAAAGTTCCAAAGATCCTCAACAAAGGTGGGAGTGAGAGACATCCTTTAGAGGGGGGGTTTGAGGTGCTCCCACACAGAAGCCTTACATGTCTACGAACTTGATCAGCAGTGCCTACATCGCATGTAGGGTGACACACCAAGCAGGTCACTTGCCCATCCACAAAGCAGAAGTAAGCTACTCTAATCTCTCAAAGGGACATGACCAAGGTCATATGTGAGAATGCTTTGCAAACCACAAAACACTGTGCAAATGTTAATTATGATAGTGAAAATAAAGTGAGATCATATGTATAAAGTCCTCAGAAAAGGGACTGGCTGGCAGCGTACAAGGAACAAATGGTAGGTTTTATTCCTGTTGATAAGTGCACCTCCAGAAAAGCGAGAGGCAAGTCAAGTGGCCTGGGGCCAAATGCTGCTGTCCTCCTAGGAAAATAGATTAATGCCCTGAAGCCCACACCCTGCTGCAGGACTCGGCTAGTGTGCAGCTCTGCCAAGTACAGGCAGGATGAGGATCACAAAGCAGGGCAAGGGCAACAGATCAGGGGATTCGTTCGTTTGTTTTGCTTTTTGGATGCTGGGGCTTGAACTCAGGACCTTGAACTTGCTAGGCAAGAGCTCTACCACTGAGCTAAATCTCCAAACCCCAGATCAGGGGATTTGACAACTTCCTTCTCTTAGGATCTGAGGAGGCCGAGACAGCCTACTGGCATAGGATGGAGTGATAAGAAACAGTAAGATTGCAAAGGCACAAAGAGAAAACACAGGCTTTCTTTTATCCCTCTACTGAGGACTTGGGTACTGATACCAATCTCCAAGGCTAGGATTAATGGGGCAAGGCAACACACACCTTCAAACAGTGCTGTTTCTCTTACCGTCACAGTAAAAACTAGAGCTCTGGCACCTGAAACAATTTGAAATGTGTCTCCCTAAAGATATTTAAGTCCTTGTTCCCGGGGTCTGTGAATAGGAGCTTATTTGGAAAGAGGGTCTCAAAAGGTGATTAGGATCAGATGAGGTTATTAGAGTGAGCCTTAATCTAATATGACTGTGTCCATATAAAAATAGGAAAGCGGCACGCAGAGGCAGGCAGACACACAGCGAGCACGCCCTGTGACGATGAGAGCAGAGACCAGGCTGGCACCTCTGCAGCCATGACTGCCACCAAACTACCACACGCGAGGAGAAAGTCCTGAAACACACCTTCCTCACCACCCCAGAAGGCGCCAACCCTGCCAGCACAGGATCTCAGACTTCCGCCTCCAGAACTGACTGAACGACAAACTTCTGTTGTCCAAATCATCCACCTATGAAAACAAGGCTACTAGAGGGCATCGGTGCAAAACCAGGGGCCAAATCTCTCCAGGGCCACTTTCTAGCAGCTTGACTCTGGGCCACTCATTTTACTGAGTCTCAGGTTCTCTATCTGTCAGATGGGAAATTCCTCTCCCCACTATGGATCATCACCCAGAATCAAAGTGACAAATTTCATTACAAAGCATCTATTGCAATACCTGGATCCTACTCCCCACAAAAAATGGCAGTAAAGTTATAATTAGGAGAGATAACAATTCACCTCAAACTCCTTCCCCTTCTAAACCACCCCTCCCCTCACAATGGAAACAGAAGGACCAAGTTCCTGCAGTCAGTGAGGATACAAAATGCTGTGAAGGAAAAGACTCTGCCGCACATTTTTTCCCTACTCTCTTCTTTTACCAGTTATACAGATTAATGGGTTTCATTTTGGCAGACTCATAAAGCACATAATATACTTTTGTCATTTTCATTCCCTGCTCCCCCGGTTCCCCCCCACTCCCCCGCCCCCAGTGTCACATTTTTGCAGGTTTTCAATTTGTATATTTTTTCATATCCATCTTCCCATTACCTTCCCTTACCCCCCCCACTTCCTCTCTTCCTCTTGTCTAATAACAGATTCCCTCCTACTTTCTTGTCACCTTTTTTAGGTTCCACATATTAGGGAGAACATGCAATATATTTCTTTATGAATCTAGATTTTGCTGAATATGATGGTCTCCAGATCCATATACTTTCCTGCAAATGACAGAATTGAATTCTTCCATATGGCTAAATAATACTCCATTGTATATATATACTACATTTTTTTATCCATTCATCTGTTGATGGGGATCTAGGCTGGTTCCATGTCTTGGCTCTTTTGACTAAAACGAATATGCAGGTATTCTTAACAGCATGCTGACTTTAATTGCTTCGGGCATATATCATGGAGTGGAATAACTGGATCAAATGGTAGTTCCATCTGTAGGGTTTTTTTTTTTTTTTGAGGAAACTCCATAGTGATTTCCATAGTGGCCATACCAATTCACATTCCCATCAGCAGTGTATAAAGTCGCCTTTCTTCCCCCGCTCTCCCACCCAGCAACATAGCATCCTCATCAGCATTTATTACTTTTTGTATCTATTCTACTGGGTTGAGATGGGTTGAGATTTCAATTTAGTTTTGATTTGCATATTGCTAATGGCTAGACACATTCCTATTGCTGCATTAACAAATTGCTACAAACCTAAACAGCTTAAAACAATATTCATTTATTAACTATTTTCTCACAATTCTGGAAATCAGAAATCAGAGCCTTGGTTGGGTTCTCTGGTTAGGGCCAGCCCAAACAGGATCTTACCTGGAGATTGTGTGGATCAATTGCTTCCTAGTTCCTTCAGATTGCTAGAAAAATTCAGTTCTTTGCAGTTATAGGAGTAAAGTTTCTGTCCTCTTGCTACCTTAAGGGCACTTGCTGGTCCTTCCACAGGCCTACTCCAACCATCTCCACAACAGAGAACTGCTAATGTGTTAAGTCTTTCTCATGCTTCAAACCTTTCTGACATTTGTCACTGGCCGCTTTTAAAAGGCCCCTGGAATTACTTTAAACCTGCCTGGATAATCTCTTGGGCCATGGGTTAAACAAGAAATTATTCATAACACTTTGTTAAAGACAGGAAGGAAGATTTTATTCAAGAAGAGACTTGAGAATATAGACTACTATGATGGGGTTTTTGCAGCAGGGTGAGAGATTGAGCTCGAGTCTGAATACAAGTAAAAGTGGGAATTTATATCAAGGAACAGTGGATGGAAAATTACTAACAGGAAATATCAGGGGTAAGGGGAAATTCTGGTTAAACCAACCTAACAGGATTCTTTTGGAAGCCTCATCAAGATGATCAGACATCACTTGGGAGATGGTGGAAAAGAGGAATTTGGTCAGATATCAAAGGGTAGGAGATTCTGGCTAAACTAACTTAGCAGGATTCTTGCTTAAATTGGGCTCTTAGAGGATATGCCTGGAGATGAGCCCTGGTTGAGCTTGGAAGGGCCTCACTGGGGATTGGCTAAGGAGAATCTCTTTGCCAAATGCAAAATAACCTAATTCTAGAAGTAGAACAAGGAGGTGAAGATCATAGGACCACCTTCAAACTCTGCTTGCCACATGGGGTTCTCTTCCCAGCTCTGCCAATGAGTGGAAGAACAACTCTGAATAAGTCCTTTTTCCTTTCTGGGCCAAAAATTGCTGTCTATAACTTCCCATGATCAAATCAGATCTCCCTGAGCTTCATAGGATGTGAGTCCTCTTTGATGGTTAAAAAGAATTTTAAATGAAACCTTTGCTCTCAGAGTTGTTCAGTCTAAACACAGGGTCATTCAACCCTCAGTGCAAATTAGATCACGCAAAAGCTTTAAAAATACTGATACTGTGATCATTATGTATACAATGTACCATTACATGTTCTTGGTAAAAATAAAAAATTAAAAAAAATACTGATACTGGGCCCTCTCCTCAGACAAAAAGAAACAGGAAAACATTCTCCTCTATGTATGGGAACATACTCAGAGATGGGTGGGGACATTTTGTTTGCCTTAAGAGATTTTCAAAGGTGGGAAGGGTAAGGTTTAAGGAGTAGCAGCTGGACCCAAATGTGCACTGTAGCTCAAGGCATCTCTGCAAGTCAGTCAATCATTTCAGTTTTGTAGGTTTGCTTTTTATGGTGACTCTAGGTGTGAGCTGAGGATACAAGTTAGTAGACACATTTCTATAAGGGCAAAACAGTATTCCAGACATGTACCTCTCTGGGATGTGTCTGTCTGGCTCCAAAGTTCAAGTACAGGCTCTCTATCTTCAAAAAATGGGTGGAATGTATCTCTCTGTGTCTCTCTGCATGTGCGTGTGCGTGTGCGTGTGTGTGTGTATCTATATATTTGTTTGGCTCCAAAGCTTAAATATAGCTCTGCCTTCAAGAGAAATGGATGGAAGATCTGCAGAAAAATTCAGCCTCTCCAGACCTAGAATCTAGACAACTGAAAATAATAATTTAGCAAAGTAAAAAATAGAAGTAGATCACCTGGGAATTAGAAGGAACTGACAGGAAAAAATAGAAGCTCCAGAGACTTTGGAAAGTTGCAAATGATTCTTATTAGTAGAAGTAAAAAACGTTGTCGGATAAAGACCCAATAGATTATTATCACCTTACGGATACTGGTGAGTTTTGTACATATGAGCAAGTTTTTGTGGTTTTCTGCTATAAAACATTTCTATGACAACAAAATAGGTCCCCTTTATTTTTCTGTGAAGATTAAAAGTTCCACGTATATATGAAATTTACATTAACAAGCTTCTTCATGTTTTCCTTTTGTTAGAGATGCCCCAGCTGAAAGCTTCGAAGGGTAGAGTGAAAATTCTTTTTTCTCCCCTATATATAGCATGGTGCATGGCAGGGTGGACGTCTGACCCACGGTTGTTCCTCCACCGGTGTCCTCTGCTAAAATAACACATCCCATTTGGTCTTCGCTTCTCATTTCTGCCTGGGGAATCTCACTCTCGAGTATTTTCCTCCGAGATCAAGTCTGGTTGACAAGAAGTGGATTTGCCTTAGGAGTAGGGCGTGGCTCGAGCTGGCTGGGAAGATGGGCATGACCTGAGGGTTAGATTTGAAGACCGCCTGGAGTGTGAAATGCAAATACCCTCTCACAGGATCCAGAAACTCAGAACTGAGCTGGGATAAACAGAAACGGAAACGATACCACCAGCTCAAGCTTCTCTAGCTCCTTGCTCCCTAACCCCCCTCCCCTTTCGGCTCTGTAGCTGCCCAGTGGCAGCTATTTCGTTCACGCAGAGGAGCCAGTTTCCTTTTTTGTTACTTAAAAGATTTTCTTAGGGACCTAAATTCGTCCATTCAAATTCTTGCTATTGATGAACAAGAACCTGGAACACAAAGCACAGCTAGACTCTGGGAGTCCTGTCCACTGGTGGTTCTTCGTGCCCACCACACAGCCTGTGGGCAGCTCACGATCATTTTGACTGTTCTCTCATCCCTTGAGACATTATAGGGCATTGGATCTGGGGTACCGAATCAGTTCCCCTTTGCCTAAATATGCCACTACCTCTATACTACTGTGACCAGTGCTCCCACATAGGGGTTCCTCTGAGATACTCAAAATCTCGCTCAAACACATCCCAGGAGTTGAGGCACAGATTTCCAATCCTCAGAGCACATGTTTACTGAGATTGTGTGTTTCCCTTCAACCCACCTGCTGGGAAGTTTCAACCCAGTGAGAAAGAATGTTGATTTCCATCTCAAAAATCTATAGCAGTTGCTCACCCACACTCCCTTCATTAAATCCTCTCAAATCATCCCTACCCAGCCCAGATGAGTTTCTGTTGAAGGGTAACATAATATTCCTCATAAGTCCTTGATTAGAATGTCCCTCTGTTAAAAAGGCAAATTAACAAGAGAAAAGCAAGCAGATTTAGCAACAGTTATGATTCATATAATATGAGACAGTTCTCAAATAGCTCTCAAGGAGGGGAACTTAAGTAACATCTTAAAGAGCAATAAATTTTTAGCCCTTCAAAAGACAAAGGAGCAGGAGTGTGAGCCCTCTGTGAGGAGCTACTTGGGAAAAGGTAATTGACTACTAAAGGCTCATGGAGCTTGTCAATGTAGATTTCTCTGGTTCCATCCCAGCGGATGAAGCTGTCTTCAGTGGTTAATGTTTTTCTGCCTGGTAGAGATGGGGGCAGGATACCTTTCATCTTTGTAAAGCTATATTCTACTTTTTGGTAAACAGAGAAAGTGTGCCTGCATATACTTTTTCAGGGGGTGGGGCAGTGCTGGGGATCGAACTCAGGGCCTTGCGCTTGCAGGCAAGGGCTCTACCACTTGAGCTAAACCCCTAACTCTTGCATTTACTTTTTCTTAATTGTCTTCAGCTCAATAACCTTTCACATTTTAGAGGCATATTCTCGTCCCCCATCCTATCATTCTTTATATGGTAGAGAATCTACTCTTATATTATCATGTATTTCTTCTCCTGGCACAAGCTATTTTCTGAGTTCCCTAGACTTAGCCTCAATCCCTCTTATTTTTCTAAGGAAAAGTAGATGGAAGGGGTGGAAAAAATAATGAAATGAAAATCCACCTAGATTCAACATTGGTCAACATTTTGCTCCATTTGACTTCAGCACTGTTGTTCCCTGTAGTGTGCCCACTAAAGTGACACTGTGCCTTCCTGCCTGCAGAAATATAGCCTTTGGTTTGAAATTTGTGAAAGAAATTGAAGTACTATCTTTTGGCATACAACAAATAACCTATTTCTCAGCAAGTTTTAGGATCTATTATTACTCCTTCCTGGACTGTTACCTTTTTTCATTTAAAAAGAAAGGGAAGGGAGAAAAAAAGGAGGGAAGGAAGAAGGAAATAGCCTCCTTTTCCTCTAAAAATACCAATCTCTTTAAATCTGATAGCTGTGAGTTTCAAGGTCTTATTTTGAAGCCCCAGGTCAAAAATTGCACTCCATTAATGATTGCTAGCATTCACCCTTTCTCAGGACAGTGAGACTTGGCCTTAGTCCCAGCAGTTGTAAAAAACGCAGGAGAAAGAGGTGTTATCGAGAAGGAAAAAGACATTAGGGAATATTTCGAATCTTATCCAGCTATACGTAAACATAAACTCTTCCAAATGGTAGTGATAGAAACTCATCAATCATTGCGGAAACTAGTGAGCGAAAACTTTTTGGGATAAACATAGAATTTATAGTCTCATAATACATCTCACTAATTTAAAAAGAAACAGAGCTTTAAAGTTGAAGAGGTAAATCCTCCTTAACTAAGTGATCAAAGTTAAAATCACCAGTATTAGGACAAACTGAAAAGGAGTTCTTCCTAAGACCCTAAGACACAGCAACACATCTGTCCAAAGTGTGCGTCACATGCAGACTCTGAATTTTATCAGGCAAACTCAAATTGAAAGACATTCTAGAATAACTAATCTATGCTCTTCAAAAATGCCAAGGTCAAGAATGGCAGGCTGGGCATGGAGGCACATACTTATAATCCCAGCTACTTGGTAGGCTGAGGCAGAAGGATGACAAGTTTGAGGACAAGTTGGGCAACTCAGTGAGACCCTGCCTCAAAATAAAAATGTGCCAGGGTGTATCTCTGTGCACCCTTTATTCAATCTCCAGTCCCACATATATACATACATACATACATACATGCTGAAGAATTATTCTAGATTAAAGGAGAAACAAGAGATTGCTATGATCTGAATGTTTATGAATCCCTAGAATCCTTATGTAGAAATCCTTGCTCCCCGCTCCCCACCTTCCCCCACTCCCATGGTATTAGGTGGTATAATCTTTGGAAAGTAATTAAATCATATGGATAGAGTCTTCATGAATGGTATTCTTGCCTTTATAAAATAGGCCCAAGAGATATCCCCATATCCTTTCCACATGCTAAGATGGAGCCATCTAGAACCAAGAAATGAGCCCTACTCAGACAGTCTTCCACATCTTGATACTGGACTTCCTAGCTTCCAGAACTGTGAGAAATTTCTGTTGTTTACAAACCACCCAGCCTATGGTACCTGGGATTATGAAAGGGATTTTAGACCACCAAAACAAAAGCCACCGAAGTTGCCAAACCCTCTTTGCTAAGCTCCTGGTTTTATAGGGTTCTAAAGTAAACAAGAAAAAGCAGAAGCAAAGGACAACAGTCCTTGGGAAAAGTTGTGTATGCTCTGTTGCCACCCTTATCCAGAAGTCCAGCCTGTCTGCCAGTGTCCACAAAGGGGATGCAGCCATGGCGGTGGATGACCTTGTGCCTCAGCCTGACACGCAGCTGTGGTATCTGCCCAGGACCCTGTGGACAGCTGAGCAGTGGCCCGCTCCAGAGTGGAGTTACTTTGGCTAGGGTTTGGAGGACTCTTCTCCCTACATGTTTTTGATATATACCTGAAAATGTAGGATAAATACATAAAAACTAACTTGAGTATGGGCAGAAGCTGCCATGTCTAAACCAAAGGCACATGTCACAGGAGCCTCCCAGCCCTGTGCTTCCCAAGAGCATCTCACAATTTCAAGTCACAACATGTTCATATCATGCAAAATTCACTTTTTGATGACTGGTGATCAGGAAAATAAGGCTTCTAAGAGTTCTTGTAGACTTGAAGGAGTGAAAACTTGGAGAAAAGATATCAAGGGCTAACTTTACAGAATAGGAAGGATAGAGCTGAAGTCTAGACTATATGAACTTTCCTGAATCCCATCAGTAGAGGGATTTCTGAGTTAGGAGAAGAGAATGAAACTACATCAAAATATCTTTGCTCAAGTAAATGTATTAAATGAGAAAAAATTTACATAACTCAACCTAACACAAATAAAACAGGAAAAGGGGTATAATACAATGAGTAAAATTAAGAGTAAAGAAAACACCACCAGATGGATTGTTTCCTAAAGAGCTTTTGTAGCCCTGCTCGT
>PVJO010008710.1:0-73591 GCA_004026905.1 Hystrix cristata | reverse complement strand
TCTTCCCCACCCCTCCCCTCTGTTCCCTCCCTCCCTATTTACAGCAGGTTTATTCATAATTTTCCATATTTTCCCTTTCCCTTTTCTTTCCTTTGTTGCCCTAATTTTAAATTAAAACAACTTACACAAAGTCAGATTGACTGTTGCCTGATTTATTCTTGCTGTTTGATGATTTGACTCAGGAATATTTTGGAATCATCCTGCTTTTGGATTGCGTGACATGTATGTATATTTCACAAACATAAAATGATGTTGATTATTATTCCAATCACCTCTATTTTAATATTCTCTTTCTTTATTATTCTCTGAAGAAAGTCAAAATGGTTACATTGGTGCATGAAATCTAGTTATTCACGTAAAAGCTAAGTGGATGTCTGTTTGTATTCTAGCCCTTTAAATTATGGGATATGATAAATTGTGAAATGATATATATATAAAATAGTATAAAAATTATATCAAATGTTCATTTTCAGTAATGAGTAATTTCAGGTAATACTAAGGATCTGTCTATAAATATAATCTAATATTTTCTGAAACATATATTTTATATTTCTAGTGGATTTTGTTGGTAAAGAATTCAATGACATTATTCAAAGAATATATGATTAATAATTAGAATCTACTTCCCATGGTTAACTGTGGAAGAACTACAAGCAATTCTTACCCTCTCAAAACTTACAGCTGAAAAGATTTAGTACTTAGCTATAAAAGCAGGATAATTTGAGTCATTTGTATGAAAATGGGTGGATCTTGAGATCAAAATGCTAAGCGACATGCATTAGACAGAGCTAAATATTGCATGGTATCTTTTATATGAGAAACCCAAGGTGTAAATAATTTAAAGAGCAAAATAAAAGATAGATGATAGGAAATGGGGAGATAAACCTCATGGAGATGGGAAGGATGGAGGGAGAAGTGAGTGAGAGAAGAGAAAACCCATTAAGATACAATATGTATACGTACAAATCCCCTATGATGAATGTATCACAAATGTGTACAAATAAAAAATTGAAGAAAAAAAAAAGAACAAGAAGACAGACAAATAAAGACCAGGCTAAGAGGGTAATAACATTTCAACTGAAATCTAAAAGAAAAGAAAAAGTCAACCATTTCACAGCAGTTGTAAAAGGAGGATGATAAAGCTCCAACTAGTACTCTGAAACGTAAGTTAGGCAGAGTGAAAGTCCTTAGGTAGAAGCAGGAAAGTGGTTGGATTTGAAAGAACTGTAAAAAACAATTGGAGCGTGAAAAGCAGCAATGAAATCTTGTAAGAGGAACTAGAAAATAAGATGAAGTCCAGATCATAAAGAACTTGTAACAAGGAGTTTACATTTATTTTTGCTGCTACATTTGTGTAGTGGAAAGCTACTGAAAGAAGTAGCATTATTCAATTTACATTATCCGTACAGGCTGTTTTTATAAATGAATTGCTATCCTCAGATAAAAAATACTCATTCTTGGGCATGAATCATTATAAAAATTGTGTTTACAATCAAGACCTCGCTGACAAAATATAGACTAATACATTAAATCCTAAGGTAATTCGTTTGTAAAGATAACAAATCATGTGGGTTTTAAATTTTACAATACAAATCACTTTTCAGTAACTGGAGCCCCATCTTTTATTGACCCGAGTTTGTTGGGCAACAGGATCATGAGGATAAGTTCACTCTTTGATAGGGAAATTATCCCTTATTTTCACTTCAAAGTATCATTGGCTTGGTAAATTCCTTGTTATTAATAACTGTGGAATTTCATATTATTATTGGTTTTTAAAGTTGTATTAGTTATTTGGGAGAAAGGAAAATAATTCTGGTAAATTACCTCTGAATGTAAAAATTGTTTTTCAAACAGTTTTCTTTTTCAACGACACATTTCCCTGAATGGATAACAACATTATGGTTTCAAATAAATACTGTTTCCAAAAGACTACACAAAGGACACAACCAAAAAAAAAAAATAGTTTTGACACTCTGTAAGACTGCACAATGTAAATTTCATAAATATAATTTCTCCTTTGAAATATGGTAATAAGTGTTTTCTGAAAATAGATTTTTTCTTTGTATCCATGACATAGCCATTAGTATGTGAATCTAAGATACGTGTGAAGTCTTTGATAGCAGAAGCCAAAACTATCACTTTTCATTCTTGGACAGGCATAAGATATTGTTTTAGACAAAGTTAGCACATGGTTTTGAACACATGAACATTGTGTTCAAATGATATCACCTTAATTATTTAAGTGCAAATCAATATGGAGTAACATATGAATCAACTTGGAATATTCCCGAAGGAACGAGTTCCCTTTTGAAAAATAATGTAATAACACAGTGGTTAATAGGATGTGTTTTGGGCTGTTTGATCATTTCTGAATGCACAAAGATTTCATTAATGTTGATTTCACCCATCTTGTCCATGTTTACATGCTTTGATGTTCCAGCCCTTTGTAGTGCCACATTAGATGTAGGAGAATATTACCCTATGAGAGCAAGTGGGAACTGCTAGGCAAAAATGTTAAAAAGAAACTTGATACTTTGTATAGATTTGTACAGATAAATCAGCTCAACGAATGATACTTCTTACAAGACAAAAACAGAATAAATACTATTCTCTCAACATCATTTTTAGCTCATACATCATGTTTCGTTTGTTAACTAGCAAATTAAAATAAATTGAAATGTTTTTAGTGGGATTTATTAAAATGAACTTCAATAAGATGAAGGTAGATTTTTTAGGTTTTTTGTTTGTTTGGTTTTTGTGTTTTTGTTTGTTTGTTTGTTTTAGATAGGGTCTCACTATGTAATTCAGGCTGGCCTTGAACTCACTTTGTACCCCAGGCTGACCTCAAACTCACAGTGATCCCCCTGCCTCAACCTCCCAAGTGCCGGGATTATAGGTGTGTGCCACCACATCTGGCACTGAAATTAGAATTTTAAAACTCTCTTTTGATGTTTAAATTTTAGAAATCTTGCATTTGATAAATTGAAAGATGACAACTAGAAAAAGTGTATTCAGAGCAAAGACAGTGGTTTTCTGAACTACAGTATTGGAAAGGAAAACTGAACAGCTGATTCCTGATCCTTTTTCTAGACTCAAAACCGCCTAAAAAAGTTGAGGCTTGTGAAATTATCTTTAGAATTCAAAGAATGTATAAATGTATACACTATCAAAAGTAAAGGAGAACTGGAGAGATTGTTATATACAGGGTTAAATGTCTACATGTCATTGCTGAGAATACTGAAAAATAAATTACAGGACTGAGGAGGGGTAGCTGTCCCAGAGAGCAGGAACTGAGGGACAAAATCCACAGAAAGCGCTACGGCACGCGGCGTGTAAAAGCTGAAGTGACGTCAGGCTTATTAGAGGCTTTTCTGAGGTGAATTGACACAGTCAATTCTTGAACGTGGAAAAATTACGTACTTTTAAAAATAGTTTATGGTTTGACATCGTAGCTATTAACAGCCACGTTATATCACCTTTCGCATAAACTTGATCTTGGACAAGGCTGGTTGTTTTTCGTGGGCATTATAATATATGAAATCAAGAAATGTGCTGCTATTATAGAAAAGTAGGCACTGCTATTATAACACCTGACTAACAAAAAAACAGAGCAGGTCTGCATGGTCTGTTTGCTGAGGTTCAGGTCCTCACAATATCGGAAAATCACAGTCTTCATGCTCAAACCTGTTTTTATTTATCTTGCTTCTTTTCTGTACCATACTGAATCTAAATAAATGATGGCATAGTTCATGAATGTTAAGCATAATTTGTGTGAAAAATATTTTCATTTCAAAGTTTTACTCTTGTATGCCTTGATAAATATGAAACCAGTTTTGTGTTAGCATTTGATGGTGGATGCACGATAGAGAGAGACACACACAGAGAGAGAGAGAGAGAGAGAGAGAGAGAGAGAGAGAGAGAGAGATAGGTAGGTAGGTAGATAGATAAGTAGATGATAGGTTTGCATCTCTCTCTTTTTGGTTTTAACTTACATTGATATTTTAAAATCACTGATACTCAGTGCTCAGATTTAGAGATGTACTTATTGTTGTTTTTAAAATCAGTCCATTGCAGAGAATATGTTATAAAATTCCAGTTAAATTGCAATTATTAAAATTCTTCTTTCAGAGCAATTCTAATAGAACTCAATCTTACTGTTTTGTAGTTACTCTTAGGTTATAATTTTTAAAAAATTAGATACTATATTTCTTCAAGTGACTTTCAGCTGTTGGCAATAATTTTAATGAACCCTTGAACACTATAATGTTTCAAATATACCTGGATCAAATAAGTCAAGGAGACTGAAGACAATTGTGAAATTCCATGATTTTTGATTATTAGGCACTTTTGAATGCAACTGCTTTTGAAGTGACAGATGTGAGTGCATGTGTGTGTTTTAAAAATTAATAATTATATCTAGCAACAATTAATTAACTTATGTTTGGAGCTATAATTTCAATTTCCACTGTTGAAATCATTAATCAACTAATTTTACAATAGTCTAAAAAGATTATTTTAAAAAAAACTGGTGTATGTTTTTCAGATAAGCATTTCCTCACCAAAGAGCAACAAAAGCCAAACCTTGAAATTTAAAGGTCAAATCTCTCTAAGCAAAGTTTCAAATACATAAAGTCGATTTTTAGTCACCAATTAATGACAACACAATAAAACATTTTTGTTAGATTTGAATTTTATTGCAATTAAATTCAAAATTTATAACACCATAATAGTTATTTAAAGTATATAATGCTTATGTAACAAGAGAATTTTCATATTTAATGTACTTCTTTCTTTTTCCTTGAAATTAGCTAGTGTAGTCCAGAGCACAGAAAGTACTCACTCACATGGCACAGTTGATAAGCATCAACCATCCCTCAGACTTGAGCCAGCAACCTGCCCAAGCAGGCTGAACCTGAATTGCATCTGAATCCAGCAGATGTTTCCACTGTCTGGGCCACTGTGAACCTTATGGACCTCCTTCCCTCGTCTCCTCCTCGTCTCCTCCCAGGAGCATTAAACGTTAATGCAGCAGAAACGTGGATGCATGCCAAGTGAGAAGCAGAAGGGTTGGGGAGAAAGAAGGATACACTCTTATCTATAAATAGTGATCATCAGTGGTTTGCATTGAATATTAAGCCATTTTAATGGCTTATTTTTGTGCATTTGCTACTTCATTTACCCAAACCCCTGTAACCCTGCCGTGCTTATATACAGCATTTATGTAAGAAGAAAAAAAAAAAAAACACTAATCCATGGATGTGTTAGTGCTTTCAAAATATGTAAAAAAAAATTCTTTGAATATATAAAGTAGGAAAACTGTTTAATTCTAATATGTTTAATCAAGTGAATGGAAAAAAAATGGCCAACAATCAACTTTTAGATTATAAGATTTATAGCATATTGTATTGATATAGCAATATTAGGCCTTGTATTCATTTTTAAAAATTCCAAGGAAAACATATTTAAAGTTTAAGATTAATACTCTTCGCCGATCATCATTCTTAAATCAGCTGCGTTTTCAATGTACTTTCTGAAGAATGCATATGAATAAAAAGTGACTGTTCCTCAACTGTTTCTCCCTCTACTCTTCCTCAGTTATACTGATCTGATGGCTTATCCTTGATTTTATAAGACAGGAGTTTTTCGTTGTCTATATTCAAACTCTGTAGTTTAAAATCCTGATTACCTATAAGCGATTTTTTTTTTTTACTTTAACAAACACATTTATTTAAGAGGAGGGAAAAAGTACACAAAAGAGGTAAAGTACATGTCCTAGACTCTAAAACTATGTCCTTTCCCCATGTATTAGAGCACAGTATGATACCTTTCCTGATGATAAAGCAGTAGAGCATTAGGAAAGAAATTTGTGTGTATATACATAAGTTATTATTTGTTAATTTTGATTATTCTAATATTATTGAATGCCTACTATAAATGAGGCACATTGAATTCAAAGAAAAGAAACAGAGTAGTATAGAAGCATACATATCTATAGTATGATAATTGATAGGAGAGGTTTTAATATCAACAATGTTGTATAATACACTCAGTCAACTTCAAAAGCTGCACCAAGTGGTCACTGGGAAGAGGTCTACTGCCATTTGTTTGCATGATTACCTTGGAGCGTGCATGTCATTTTGAGTGAGATGGTATAGTGTATGTGGCTAAAATTGTTGACAGTATTCCTAAACGATTCTTGTATATAACATTATGATGGATGTGTTTAGAAAAGATTAGATATGAATTTCTAATATCGAACATTTGCCAGATTTTTCCATGTATTTTAATTATCAGGAACTTAATTCTGAACTATTTCAGGGAGTAGATGAATATTACTTATCTTCATAAATGAAATGCTGGTCTAGAAATGCTGGACTAGAAAGATGGCAACCATGACCATGAAGCAGAGGTATTATAAAGATTTAATTTCCACAAAATAATTCTTTGCAAGCTGTTCAAACCATCTTCAGTTAAACAAAGAATCTACATAACGGAAATGTTACCTTCCATAAAATGAACAAAGACATGAGTCCTATTACTTATAATGAAGAATAAACCCTCAATGACTGGATATCTTTGAGTTTTCCATATTACCATTTATAAAGAACACTGCCTAAGATTTACAAATGTTTGAAATTACCTAGGTAAAAAATAAAATAAAAATGATAACAATAAACTCTACTGTGCTCATGACCTGGTGCATATTTGTGTTTCGTAAGACAATAAAAAAATACTACATGTCATGAGCTAATACAATATAGCTAATATAATAATATACAATTATACAATATGTAGTATAAAAGGAAAAGGACACTGAAATCCATATTCTAAAATGAACAGATAATTTGCTTAATAAGTCTAGTTTGTTATAGGTAATTATAAACATATTACAATCATAAATATTCGATCATTTCACTACTAAAACAACTGTAGTGTAAAAACAGAAGAATTGCTGAAAGACCAATTAGATAAAGGAGATAATGAAAAAGAGATTACTGAGATTGATCTTGTTTTTCCACATAGGTGACAGAATTGATGGTGATGCCACTAAGACATGGGCACAAAAGGCAAAGGAATATATATTTGTTAAATTGTGCTGCTTAGCACTCCAAAATATTGTGGCTTATGTTTACAATGATTTTTGCAGTTCAGAGTTCTGAGATGTGCAGTTTGGACTGGACTCTGCTGGACAGTCTCCTGATCTTGGCCGTTCTCCCCAGCACATCTAGGGGTAGTTGTTAACTATCTGCTTTTAGGATAGATAAGCTGGCCTTCAGCTGGGGTTACAGGGGATAATTGAGCTTGATTTCCTTGTACTTGAGTACCAAGAGTATAACCCCATGGAACAAACATTTTCCAAGCCTACTCTTTCTTTACTTTTGCTATCATCCCATTGGCCAAAGGAAATAGCATAGTGAAAGCTCAAAATGTACATGGAACAAATCTAACCAAGAAACAGATACAGGGATACATGAAAAATAGCAGCTACAGGAAGAGGAGACTAAAGCATTTCATTATTGGAAAAAGAATAATATTTTGAGAAACAAAAAAAAAAAAAGATCAAGGGTTTTTTCATATCTCACAAGTTGGAGGAAAAATAAATTTGCAAAAGATCAGGAAAAATGTCACTGGGTAGTGACAAATTTATGGCCGAGGGACTTTCCTATGGAGACATTAATGGACAAAACTAGCAAAATGCAATACTTGAAAAAATGAACAAGAAGTGACAATATAAAGATATTCAACGTAACCAACATTTTTCAAAAGTCTTGTCAGTATGGGGTTTACTAAAAGCTAAAAAAGATTATGGAGCTTGAGAGAGATTTTTGTTTGCTTACATTATATAACTTGGTAGTGATGATATACAACATTCACTGTGACTCAGTCACTCTCTGTTCTATGAATAATCATTTCATAGACGTTTGCTTTGACCCACCTGGAAGATTTGAGAAAAGTGGGCATAACAGCCCCAGTACTTTCCCACTTTAAGAAAATTACCTATTAAAAGGAGTTCTATTTTTAGGTCACTAGATTTTCTGGGTGTCCCACACAGCACAGACTTCTCCAAATCAGCACATTGGCCTAATACTCACACCCTTATTTTTCTGTAAGCAACATTAACAATCAAATGAGAATATAGATAAAAGGTAGTAGGAGAGGAAACATACCTCACATCATATTGCAGATTTCTATTTCATAAACTTTATTCTTAACAGATTTTTATAATATTATATATTCTCTTAATTCTTCCAGTCCTTATTCTGAATTTTTTAATAATTTCTTAAGTGCTGTGTAAGCTCAGGAAACATTTCCTTTCTTCTTTACAGTGTGTTGATAAAATGCTGTTGGACCACAAGTGTTACTTAGTCCTTCGAGTCTTCACCAGTCCAGTCATTGTTAATTTCCTATAGTACTTCCTATTTCCTTTTGTTCTTGAAGTAACTACATAGTTAAATAAATCTAATAAGAAATATAAAGTAACTATTTCAGTTATTTTATTATTTAATGATAGGAATTTATGGTTCATGTCTCGTTTTTTGTTATATGATAGAAATATATTATGTAAAAGTGTATAACATACATGCAATAATTTAAAAAGACCAAGTTGACACCATAGAAAATTAGGCCTGGTATGATTGCTTCTGAAAGTAGCTTTACAAATCTGAAAACATGAAAAAATAAACTGCATTTTTACTACTGGGGTCAAAATTCTCCTTGAACTGTCTGCAAAAATAAGAACTAAGAAAAATAAAATTTCTGCTTTAGCCAAAATTATGACCCGTAGATACTCATGACCATAAAATATTTAGAATCATCCTCAAGAAACGTACCTAAAATAATTGCTTGTGGGTGAATGATAAATTAGAGCAAAATTTTATGCTTGGATTTAACTCTGATTAAATATAATCAAGTCCTAAGTTCCCTTATGTTGAAGAAAAACATGAGCTACAATATGCACTTGGCAGGATGGATGTCTTTGTTTATGGATGTCTGGTGTCCAGCATGTCTTTGTGTATCTCTCCATGTGAATAAAGTATATTGAAAGCATGTCTTCAGTATTTATACAAAAGTTTATGGTCATAAGAGAAGAAATAGCTAAATGGACCAGTAAGGGAAACTAGTAAGCCCCAGGAGAAAGAGCATGAAGCTCTAAGTAGCATGCTGGTGACTGACTGTATTTAAATGTAAATATTTGCTATATTTGGGATACTAAAACAATAATCATTTGTATTTCAAATTGTGTTTATATGCATAAACATTAATACTTCCATCAACAGGAAATATATGTACATTTTAGTTACCAAAATAATATAAACATAGTAATAATTCTGCATTTATCTTTACTCCCCTTAGGCATTTCCAAAGGGTTTTCCTCTTAGAATTGTTTAGGGAAAATTTTTAATCAAGTCCAGTCCATACGGCTATCGCAGATCAACTCTCTTTGCTCTCACACAAAAATTAACAAGGCTTTTCCTACAGTTTCTTGGGTGGTGTGGAGAAGAGAAAATACCTCTATCCATACCTTGCCTATCTATGCATATTAAAATGAGGTCAGGTATAATGCCCAAGAGTCCATCCACTTTGCCTTTAAAATTTGCTTCCAGAAGACTGTTAATTATTTCAGATGATTCAGTCTACCTTTTTTCACTACTCTGAACTGAGACACTTAAAATGCTTTCCTATCCTCTGTAAGAGAGAATGTGAAAAAGAACATACTGAAAACTGAGTTTATGCACTTCTATTGGGTAATGTAAATTTTGGGAAGATTCTTCACAAAATGAATTTTCCTTTACATTGGGCTTGGCATAATGAAAAGACAAATGATAAGAAGATAAAAACAATAGTAGAGGAATATAAGAAAATGTGAGAAGAGTGCCAACCAAGAAACATGAGTTTAAAATGTAGGAAATATGTTTGGTACAAATAGATACATTAGAATGTCATGAAAATAATTTCATAAAAAATTATTTATGAAAATGATAATACTGAGATATAAAATTAGAAGTTTGCATAAATAGATAAAGGTAAGAGAAATAAATTGTGCTTATTTATGTACATCTTGAAAATATAATAAGTAACAAATTTGAGATGGCTTAAAGGAAACATGAATAAATAATGTATAACCTGATTTATACTACAGGAACAAATAAGCAAGAATGAATTAAATTGTGATTCACAGATGATATCAAATCAAGTCATATTATTTAGCAGAACTTTCAGGCACATCAGAAAACTATTCTGTTTTTCAAATCCCAAACTAAAGTTGGGAAATAAAAGCAGTTAGCACGGAATGCTTATTTATGTATAATATTAGTAACCGGATACTTTATTAAAAATCCCTGATTATTTATATTTCAGTATTTTATTTTTCCGATGCAGAAAGATATGGTCCTTTATAATTACAGAGCCGAAATAATCTAAAGGTGTATATTACGATCATCAAAAACAAAGAAAGGTGGTGTTTCTTAAAGTAATAGCAAAGGAATGAAAGATGAGAATGTCAAACTAAATGATATTATGTAATTTTCTACTGAACCATCCATTCAAGAAACAATTTATTTGACATCTATGCTGGGCGTTATGATAAGAAAGGTTTTTTCATAGTGATATTAAAAATGAAACTCATCATTTGACTCTAGTAGTATACAAAAATTTGAGATATAAGCCCCCCGCTTCCGTCTATCTCTGCTTCTCCTTCACATACTCTCCTTAAGATTTGAATCAATGTCCTAGTTTTAAACTTTTAAATTGAGTGGCTACTAATTCTCCTTTGTCATAGAAAGTTAAAGATATATTTTTTTTTCTACTAAGACATTATTTTTCTCAGAACAGTATAGGAAAACTATATTAACCTTGGAATGAATGAGTTGTTTTCTTTGTTTTCAGTCTTTTCATTAGTTATAACTGTATTTTATTGGGATAAAAATAATAATGAAATAATATGACTTATTCTGAGAAAGTACCTACTTTCATTCTTCACATAAGAAACCAACTCAGAAATTTTTTAATTGCTGAAATACAAGCAACTAGCTTAGATATTGATATGTGCATAAAGTAATTTTCTAGATCAGTGAATACATGTTAGAAATGGTTGCCTGTACTAAAAGTGTCTTTGCTCTAAAAATCCTTTAATAAAAATCATCCACTTTTTAAATTACTGAATTATTTTAAAGGTAATTTAGTACCTAATAACATGTAGACATGAGTGGATTTATCCAAATAGCAACTGTGTGTTGGAGCATGGGTTTCTCATAAAAAAGAGCATAATTCGTTTTGCATGTCAGTGAGTAGGTTTATTGTATCAGATTGTATGTAGCTGAAATAATGGAAGATCAGCCTCTAGTAATCTTGTAAAACACCAATGCACCTAGTGTAGCACCAAATCTATTTTAGAGCTGAATTTTGAGGTTGCAAAACTACCAAAGTGTTAGAAAAATCAGCAAAGACAAATATAAAGGGCGGTTTGTAATATTTTGAATAAGAGCTTTAACTTACTTTGAATAGATTTTTTTTCTTGGTTTATAAAGCTACAATATTATAGTGGTCACACACTGTTGAATACTAAGCAAATTTCTTATCCATACCTATAAGACCTAAGTCAGGTACCAGCATATTAATTTCTTCCTTAATAAAGCAAATAACAATAGTTATACTATTATGCTATTATGTGACAAAAAAGCTTTAATCTAGGACAACTGAAACTATTTCCAGAAATACAAATACACTCCTTTTTAAAATTTTGAAATGACTGTACGCTTTGCAAAAGAAGTCCAGGAAAGGTACTCAGAAAGTCTGGGTTTAGCCTTGTAGTTCCTGACTCCAATGTAAGGCTCAGTATGGTCACATAAGGTACATTAATTCCATTTATTTCTGATTTTGAGCTTTATTACACCTTATTTTTTTATGTAGGATTATAAAATCAAATCGAATTGTTATAATAAAGGATTTATCTTTATTGCTATTACATGTACATACATGTATGCTAATATAAAATTATGTGTGTATACATGTGTGTGTTGTGTAGATTCAGCTGAGTGGCGATAATTATACCCACAAAAATTGAATAGAAACTTCTAAATCTTCTCTGTGTTTGTGAAGATTTTTCATCTTTAATCTTTTTATGTTTATTACAACATGTTTGCAGTAAATAATATTTACGTTCCTTGTGTGGAGTTGGTACATGTACAAGAACACACCTTAATTCCTCTTTTCATCCTCTTTCCCTCCACACCTGTCACCCTCCCTCCATCTCTTGATCTCTTCCCCATTTGAGAAAGCTTTAGCTCCTTACTTCCTATTATCTATCTTTTATTTTGCTATGAAGATTTAATCATACTGAACCTGCTAAGCCTACTGGCCAGTAAAAAAATATAAATCAACTATACAACTCTTATTTCTCTGACTTTTTCATAGTTACCTGAAGTAACTGTGCCACAGTGATCTGTTAGGATAGCAGACTTTATAATCTTTCAGTAAAATAAAAATAAAATTCAAACTGCAAAGAAAATCAGAAATCTAGAACATTCTCAGTGTTACAAATAAATAAAGCAAAAACGAAAAGCCACAGTAGCCTACTAGTTTCAAGACAGTAATAAAACTGTTTCACGAGGAAAATATTTTTCCAACTAAAGATAAATGATAACCACTAAATAAAAATATCATGAAACTGTTTTTAAAAACCACCTCTTGAATATATTTATACAAAGTACTTTTTTGTACATACATTTTTGCATATGCAGACATAAATATTTCATAGACTCTTCCTCTTTAAGCTGCAGAAAATAATTTTCTTTATGTTACTAATTGCTTTTATATGATAAAAAAATTCCATCATGAATACTGTTGTTTAGAATGTCTATGGGTATCCGCATTACATTTAAGAACATCAATACGCCCATGGAAATCATACGAATACTGTCTCCTGCTGTAAACTAGGAGAAAATACATCTATTTGTCCAGAAACATCTATCATTTGTTCCTAGATTCCTCCTAATTAATTTTCAGTTACAGACACGAAAATTCTATTCTTTGGAGAAAGTAAAAGAATGTAAATAGAACAGTGAGATGAGGTTGAAAAATGTAGTGTCCAACCAAGAAACAAAAGGTGTGTGCCAAGGCCAATGAAAGAGAAGCTCCATGAATAAAATATCACCCCAATAAAAAAGAAATAACAGCCTTAAGATTTTTTTTTTCTGACTTTTTGGGTAGATATAACACCTTCCAATTAAGCAAGAAATACCCAGGCTATTGAAAGCTATAATATACCCATTACTTAAATAAAATTACACTACCACATCAACTTCTGTTTTTTTTTTTTTTTTTAATTCATTCAGTACACACTTGTACGGATTCATCTAATACCTGCCATTAACCATACATCATTCTTAATGCTAGAGATAAAGAGTGAACACAAGTGATATGACCCCAGCCCTCAAGAAATGTACAGTTTGGAAAAATTGAGGAGAGTAAGACAATAAGCAGGAAAATTTGTTCATTTTTTGAAGGATCTTCTATGTTTTCATTAAATCCCATACAAAGATATCCCTGAAAGCAATACCATTGGGCAGAAAAGGGCTAATCCAATTAAATTTTAAATGAGATTAATCAAATACATATGTGACTATTAAAGTTAAAAACATATTAGTATATTATACATATATAAACACATATATACATACAGATATACATGTACATACATACATATATAGACACACACTCACATATACAACTTTTACCTGCCCATTTCTCATCTGAAAAGGGTAGATCTGGAAATACTGATTTTTTTGTGTCAAGCTGAAATGAACTAAACATAGTTTTCAGTATCAAATTCTTTGTCATAAAAATCTTTTTCCTGGCCTTACAGTTGGTTTGCATAACTTATTTTAAAATGTGATGATGTGGTAAATGACAAAAAGATGTAAGTAGAAGGGAGTCGATTTTTTTGTAGGTATCACCTATTAAAATATTGCACACCACTCCAGTATATCTTTCTCTCCCTTTGGTTGACTAAAGTGGCTTTTTAATATATATATTTTTTTAATTTAGGAAACTCACAAAGCCCTTTTTTTGTCAGCCTGTTTCCCCAAATGTTCAGAAGGAGGCGAAAAACACCTCCGATGACTATGTAAACGAAAAGGAAAATGTATCCTGTTTAAGTTATCATACGGTGTAGGAACTGTAAGCATGATCTAATTAATATATTTATCATAACGAACAATTTTTTAGCTGGAAACAGAAAACTGTCCATAGATGAGGATTCAGAGTGAAGAAATGAACTAAAATGAAAGCAAATCACAAGCAGACCTGCATTGCTGAAGTCTGAAAACTGTACTTAGAGGATATGGGTAAAAAAAACGAAATTTACTCGCTGGACTAGACCAATGTAGAATTGAATTGTAGATAGTTGGAAGGTGATCAGGAAACCTCAATTTGCATTTTGAGGTTGCATGACTATCATCTTCCTCTAGACTGAACTTCTTAATTAAAATCTGGATACCAGCTTCTTGACTGCTAAAGGAAATAAAAGTTCAATATTACCTATTGATAACCAGTTATTAATTCCTACTTTGCATTTCTATAATCAACTGTGTATTTGTTATTAATCACCACAAAGGACGTGAAATTGTAATAGATATATAGAAATATATCTATTTTCCCCTTGAGGATCACGCTATGTTATTTCAAGGCTTATATTCAAGTAGTTACAATTTCATAAATGTTACTTAGACAAACACACACACAAATAAACACAATATACACAAACTTTTCAGACATAGATACTTTTAAATAGATTTAAATTAAAAAAACTCAGTATTTAAATGCAAAACTTCTAAAGCAAAAAATGACTGCAAAAACTTTATAAAAAAATTAGCAAGCACTATGAAATTTTTTCTTCCCTGTCAATGCATCTGAATGTCCTATCTTGTACTGTTTTAAAAAGGGTCCAACTTATCTCACTTTTATAAATGCTTTGGTTAGGAATGATCCTTCTAACCTCAACTTCACTCGCCCCCATGTTATTTCTATTTGCCTCCAATAGTGTCAAAGTGCACAGATTCTTTTATCAATACATTTTACACACACACCAAAAAAAAGAAAAAAGAAAAGAAAAATACAATAGTATTCCAGCTTGTAAAAGTTCAGTGCACTTACTATCCCTTTGGTTAAAAAAAAAAAAAAATACTTCACCTTTCTAGATTTGTGACATTCTGGTACACCTTGCAAAGAATTGGAACAGTTCTTTCTGATCATTGACAAAACATTCAACGTTCTTTGGAAAGATCAAGTCCTTTCTTTAGCTCATTATAGATCATCCATGTAGAGAGTTCTAAGAAAGGCACCTGTAATTTATAGGAAAATAATGTTTTTAAAAATATGCCACAAATTTCTGGCCTATTCCCCGTTCCTGTTTTAATATTTACTTGCAAAAGTGTTTGGAAAGTTGCTTTCTTTATCCTGTCTTTCATACAGTGGAATATTTTCCCAAATATTTCCATCAAAAGTATCCACAATGTTTAAAAACATTGTAACATGTAAGTGAAGACTCAAAAGCTAAGGCCAAATTAAAAATAATAAAGATAGTCTGAAAAATATTAGGCATATATATTTTGTTGAAATAATTTATGATGCCTTATAAGTAAGCTTCATCCAGACAGTATAAAAATAGACAATTCTAGAATTTTCCTTCAGAAACTTTCAGGTCATTTCCACTTAAAGTAGTAATTGAACATTCTGTTAATGCCTCTATAGGAACATTAATTTTTATTCCACTTCTCTGAAGAGTGCTACTGATTGATTCGTGGATTGACCAATGAATTTAAGAAGTTCAAGAAGTGCTGTTATTCCAACACAATAATTATTTAATGTTACTAAGCCAATGAACTGTTTTGTATGCTTCACTGAACAAAATGTTTGTGGTCTAATTTAGGTTGATGAAGTGCTCATTTCCAGGGCACACATAACTCTACTAGAAGAATTATTGTTTTCCAACTCATAAAAATTAAGAGGGTAGCATACTCCATATGAGAAAAGGGTTAGCAGTCAAAGAGGGACACCTTGTAAATTGCATCTATCAAGAGACACATTGTAGATGACGTCTATCACTGAGCATGTATGCCAGGCACTGTATCATTACATTTCTGAACTTAAAAGTTAAGAGCGTTATATGTCTGCCCTTGCAGCGTGGGAAATAATGTAAGTAAAGGGAAAATATATTTAAGTTTAGAGAAGTGGAAAACCATCTTCTAATCTTCAATAAAGGCATGGAAAAGGGGAAAATGACCCTACTTACTTAAAAATAAGGAATTAGAAAGAATTTCCCAAATATCTCAGGACTATGACTTTATGTTTCTCATTATCTGCTATCTTTTGGCCAATTTTACCTGGCTAGAACTCTCAGAGATGTCTAGAATAAAAATCAAAACCCAGTCTCTATATTTCATCTTCCCATCCAACAAAATCATTATATTTGGCTATGTTCTGTGTTGTACTTTATTTTTAGTGCTTTTCACAACACCATTAAGCTAACTTGAAATTTTATCCTTCCTTTCACATAAGTACAAATAATTACTTTGTGTAGAAGTGACACTAAAGAGTGTAAGATTGTACTTTGCATCCTAATGAGAACACTGAGGCTTAGAGTGTTGGAGCGTCTGACGCCAGGGCACTGCTGCTCATGGGCAGAGTTGGCAGAGGAACTGGGATTCCTGCGGCCAAACTAGTGGCCTCTTTCCACAAAAACTCATTGAAAAAAGATGAAAAATGCTTTTTATGAATCACATATAAATTTGAAATGAACAAACTCATTTCAACTCATATTTTTAATTGAGTCGTTGATATTTTATGTTCTGTCTAGCATCAAAATACCAAAGTTAATTGCTACTTATTTTCACCCTTGTGTTCTCATTGAATTTCAGAGACTGCCATGTAAAATTCAAAATATACTACATATTTTACTTGTAGGACAAAAATGACTTACAGGACAAAAACAAGTATCATCATTTATGACAATAAAATAAAGAGGGAGTTCTTTTAGCATACAAATTATCAAATCAGCATGTAAAAATAAAAGAACAAGATTAGTATCTTTCCCTAACAAGTTCCTTAATATAAGTTCTACAAGAAAATTAATTGTATGATCTATGCTTATCTGGCCAGATAATACATACATGTAGGTAATATAGGCAACACATGCATAAATAAATGATTTCCCAGTTTACATTTGTATTGTGTAGATATCTATAATTTAATTTAATTTCCATTCTAGAAATGGAGATTTCATAATATGTACATTGAATTATAATAGTAATTATTATTATGTATGTTTATCAATTAAGCTAAGATGATTTGCTCAATACTATTTGTTTCTGGTTGACAATAAAAAAGTAATTTTAGTAACACCTCAATGAAACCAAAGTTAGTTTGGAATGATAGTAAAATATTTAAACTCTTCCCACTCTATGTTCCAGTTCTCAATAATGACATTTTATTGTTGTACATGACACTTTAAAAGGAAAACTATACCTCAGTGCTAAAATTTATTTTAAATAAATATCTACAATACATGGTAATTATTTATTAACAAGCTTGTGATGAAGAAATGAATAAGACATTTAATTGACTACTTACCATAGAAGGTAATCGATACTGTATAAAACAGAACTTAAAAGACGTGCACAGTATTCCTATGATCAGTGTAAATTACAAGCAACAGGGCCAACAGATAAACTCATTTATATGCTGTTTTGTAGACCTAGTAACACAACCAGATGCAAAAGATGAGAAAGTATACATATATTTAGGTTGCTAATTTCTAAACTTTTCAATAGTTTATCAAACAATATAGATCTACCAGCAACTCGTTATTTCTGGTTTGGTTTCCTGAAGCAGTAGGGATTTACCATGTGCTGCGGAAAATGTGCACATTGCAACTTTGGGATGGAATGTCCTGCAAGTGCTTCTTAAGTCCCTTGGTCTAAGGTACACTTTGCCTGTTTTGTTTTCTCCTTGATTTTTTACCCGGTTGATCTTCCCAGTGTCGAAAGTAGTATGTTAAAGCCCCCTATTATTATTGTACTAGAATTTTGTATCTACATTCAAACTGTTTCTATAATGCTGCATGCAGTATTCTGGGAAGTGGAAGTACTAGCGGATCATATTACACAGAACTAGATTATGAGCATGAAGGCACAATTTTACATAGTGAAACCTGTTTTGCTTAAGCAGACTTTGGCTCTTCACTATGTACTTTCAAGCCAGCCACCCAGTTATATGCACTGGGAGCAATGTTCTGCTGGCTCAAGCTCAATATTAACAAATTGGCTATAAGGAAGTTAAAAACACATCTAGGTCCATTGGATAATATATTTAAATCACTAGAGTAAGCTTTAAGATCGTTACTAATCAATATTTTATAATTAAACATTTCTTTAGTTTATGGTATATACTTTGTCACTAGTAGCAAGACATTTGATTGCTATTACTTATCAAGGTAATAGTAATACAGTCCAAAAAAGTTAAAAATTAGTAGATATTTAATATAAATATTTTTGGATGAATTTATTGTTCCATATGCTGTTAGAGTTGCTAATCTATAGCAAAAAGTGATAGAAATTTTTGAATATATATTTATTAAACACATGAGGAGTTAATGTGAAGTAGCTTTCAACACACACTAAAAGATACATATTATCAGTGTGAAATAGGAACAGAATTTTAAATAAAGTTTTGCTAGTATAGCCTGACCCATTTTCTTCCACTATTCAAAAAATATTACACAGGCACCGAAAACTCATTACAAAGCTAGA
The DNA here is from genome assembly GCA_004026905.1 of Hystrix cristata. Taxonomy (NCBI): domain Eukaryota; kingdom Metazoa; phylum Chordata; class Mammalia; order Rodentia; family Hystricidae; genus Hystrix; species Hystrix cristata. The sequence continues at coordinate 54,785 of PVJO010008710.1, read as the reverse complement.
AAATGGGACTCATCAAGATGGTACAAGTATTTTGGGAAAATATGAATTACCAGCCCAAGAGAACTAAACTGAGATAATAAATTGTTCATTTTCCTCTCTTAGGCAATCGCAAGAGCAATCTTCCACTATCACAGAGTTGAAATATGTGTAATAATCTCTCCTCTGCTCCAAATGTGCAAGGTTTGTGTTACTCTACAAAACACACGACCGCCCTTCTACCACATAGTGACTGCCTTGGCAAGGAACAGAACACTCTTCTCCAGCCACCTCATTCTTGAATAAGTACCCCGCATATCCATCTGAAGTCCTTAATATTTCAGTGAGAATATTTTGGCATTCTCCTGGGAAAATATTAGTACATGCTAGTGTCCCTGTGTAACTATTTTTAAAGCACCATTTTAATCTCAAATTTTCCTATTGTGGACTATAACTTGAATGTTTATTCTACCTGCAATCTACATGTTCTAAATATACTATACATGGGTTTAATGAAAAACTGGCAGTTGCTTGCAGCACCAGGAAGGAAATTCCAAGGAAATTCTAAAGTAGAATACACACAATTAGTTTGGAGATTGCCCCTATGAATATTAAATATTGTCCTTAGTCAAATGCTTTCTCTGCTCAGAGTATCAAGTCAAAGGATGGTAAAAGTGGAAGAAGGTTTCTCCAGAGTAGGTCCACAGTAGCTGCAGTGCAGCAGACCGTAGGAATCACTGCAGGCGCTACACACTTTTCCACTGTTATCTGGATATGAGGTATAATCCAACATTGACGCTCAAAGAAAGTGAGTTTAATGCAGTCCGAACACTCTGGAAAACACAAATAGCTGATAAAATTTTCTTATTTGTGGGAAGAGAGAGGAATAAAAATCTAAGGGAATCCTTCCTACGAACAATTATTATTCAGTACACGACAATTTCTTGTAACATATTCAATGGGATCCAAGAAAGATGAAATCAATCCAAAGGGAGAAGGGAGAGCAGAAAAACAGAGTAATATGAAAAATAAAAAAAAATGACAAAAGGAAACTGTGAAATAAGAAATGAATAGCTGGAAATTAAAAGTACAGCTAAGGATCTAAAATCTCAGTCATAGTGGCTGGGATTACAGGTCCGTGGCAGGGTATGAGCTTAGCATGTTTGGGGCTCTAAATTCAGGCCTCAGCCACACACACACACACACACACACACACACACACACACACAATATAAGGTGGAGCATTTCTGATACCAAAATGAAAATAAAGGTATTAGAGGAGAAATCAAAAGCTCTCAAGAAATAGATTTATAATGACAACTAAATTCCAACAGTGGGAAGGAAGATGATAGGAAAGAGAGTTAGGGGTTAGGACTGGACCTTGGAAGACTGGAGAGACTCAGCATCAGTGAACCCTGATGATTAGAAGTATAATCCTGAAATGAAAATACATATTATATGAAAATTAAATGTTCTCCCCACTTCAGAGACAAAATTTATGAACCCTCACCTAGGTGGCTGCTGGAAACATTTCATATTTTAATATGCTTTAAAATACTGCATTGATCCAAGTAGATAATTCTAAAAACAAGTAGAAGGCTTCTGTTATTTTCAATAGTAATTGCCACTGCACATCACAGTAATGGATGTCAAGCTGAGGGGATATTTTATATCCACTGAGGCTGCTCCTTCATGAAAACTTAGAAATCATGGTTTTGATATTCTGGAACAAATATCAAATAGCCAAAAAGGGAATATATGTTAATAAGTCAATATTAAGCTCTGTAGATTTTCTATCATCTTTGCCAAAGTGCAGCTCCCTAACATTAATAGAAAAAAATATGTCCTAAGAAAACAATGAATCAGAAGTCCACATTTGTATACACTTTGCTAACTGCACCATCTTCAAAAAATCACTTAACTTTTATGACCTTGGTTTATTCGTTTATAAATAGAATGATTATAATACTTGATTCGCAGCTTTGTTGCTAAGTATAAAAGGAGATAATTAAATTGAAAGTGATCTAACACTTTTGTGATACAAATGTAAGGAATTATTATTAATCATTTATAGGTCTTGCAATTTCCCAAGGAGGAACAAGAGTCATTTCCACATTCTTTTATGGAAATGACCCCACTCCCGATATGATAATATCACTTAATGAATAAGGAATTGGGAATTGAATACACTTTTCATGTAGGAATATGTTCCTTATTGAGTCTTTCAAATGCTAATTTTCAGTTTGGTTATGTAAAAACAAATATCTCTTGGTATTAGAAACTTGATTTTGACATAAAATATCTGAGTCCATACTATGTATATGTAATTGTCCCTTTTTTCTCCTTCATATTAAGATCCAATTGAGCGTCTCAATAGATTCTTTGTCCACTTGCTCCTATCCTGAGCCTGATACTCACTGTGTTCTCTTATTTAAAGATATTTTATCTTCCTGTCTCTCAATGATTCTATGCATCAGACATAACCAGTGATTTTTAACTGAATTTTTCACTTACATTACTAGTTTCATTTTTCATTACAGTTTTCAATAAAGAACTCAGTTGTGTGTGTCCAGGAATTGTGACTTTATTCTGAAAAAAATGTTGTTGATCATGAAATGTCAGTGTTTGGGAAATGCTTTTGATAATATTTAGCAAAAAAAGAAATAATGCAAATGCATATTTAGCTAAGGTTGAATTGTTTAATATAATATAGAAATTTAAAAAAGAAAAATACTAAGATGGTTTTAAGAGATAGACCTAGATGAAGACTGCTTCATTCTTTTTCTTATTTCCCCCATTTATCTCATAAATTATATAATCACAGAAAATTAATATTAAAAAGTAAAACAAAGAAGGAAATGGCTCTGGCAAATCAAATCAAAGAGTGCACTGAAAAGAGAAGGTGGCCAAGTAGACTGACTGAAAAAAGGGATATGGAGCAGAAGATTGCTAAGCAATATCAGCAAGAGAGATGGGCAAGGACAGGACAAACAAGTGGAAAGCTCCTTGATGAAAAGCTTTGGATATGTGCTGATAACCTCGAGTTTGATGTCTAGATTATAAAGCTATCGGATGACAGAAATGCAAAGAGATCAGACTCAAAGTAATGGGAGTAAACCATCATTTTGGCAGCAGCAGATTGGCAATTGATTAGAGAAGGGCTGCCTTGAAAGCAGAAAGACCAAAGAGGAGTTGTGCACCAGTCAAAATGAGAGATGGCCACATCGCTGACCTGCTTAAATGCTGTAAGAAATGTTTCCACAGAGACACAGCTGAATGAAGAGAAAGTTCCTTCGCTTGGAATAAATTGCCAAGATGGCAATAAATCATATCCTTCTACAAAAGAGTCACTGGAAGGGAAATTAATATAATGCTACCATTGTATAAGTGAAGATAGCATTATTTCCAAGCAGGTTTAGCATTAGGAATGTACTAGTAAAATGACATATCAGTTAAATGAAATGATGACATGCAGTAAGCATACATAAACAAAAATGGAACAGTCTTAGTACCTATGAGTAAACGCACTATCTAGTAAACATAACTGTGCTCATTGCCTGCCTGAAGTCTTTTTATTTATTTATTTTTTTTTTCTTTTCACAATTAGGGCAATGCTTTCCTTTCTGCTTCTCAACTCCAGGCTGTTACTCTTTATCCAAAGTCAATGGGATGTTGCAGTTTATCATTCAATTGTATATTCAATATCAGAGGGAATTTAAAAACGTAGTACTTCCTTAATAGGTTGCAGTCTTATTAGTAAACTCTGAAGAATACATGCCAATAATGTCCAAGGTTATGCATTGTTGTAATAGTGAGAAATTAGAAATAATACAGAGGAAAATTATGAGATATTGGTAAATAAATTACTGTTAGTACAATATGCTATACTCCATTTAAAATAAGCTGTATTTCAAAGTGCCCATATCAATAAATGTCATAAAATGCCATGATAAAAAAGGGAAGAGGCAACACCAAAGTATAGAAATATTTTAACATATAATAAAAACATAATATATATATACATATTTTTCATATTACATGTATAGCATGCATGTATGTGCAGTATATATGCACACAGTGTATTGTTGATATCTTTATAATAAAAGTAAAAAGTAACAAAATTTGCATGGGGAAAATGAGAGAGAGAGAATGAGAGGACTAGAGAAGAGGGAAAGGGGAGTAAGCAGTTAGTTGCCAATAAGTAATGGAGCCATTTGGAAGCGTGGGTAGCTAGGATGAACTTGGAAAGAAATGGAGCTTGAGATAGGAATTTAAGGACTAAACAGTTCTCGATAGAGAAAGGGAAGGTAGAAGAGTAGTATGAAAAAAAAAAATTCACATTTGTGAAATTAATGTCAATTCTAGTAAATGTTGTATCTTGGGTTTCTTACCTGTTAAAAGGACTTCCATTCTTTTTACAATTATACCTAGTTATTTGGACAATGTTCCTAACCAAAAGTCAAGAAATCTTTCACTTTTTATGCAGCATTTCCCAAAAAACAGGTCATTATACAAACTCACTAAATTAAAGCAAAACAGCAAGAGTTGATGCCCATGTGAATCTCCCAGGTACCACTTAGACCTTGTTCCCCAATTTCTGGAGGATCCTTAGCTGCTCTCCTGAATTGTTTTCAGTCCCTGAAAGTCACCTCTTCATCGTCATACTCATTTCCTGAGCGCACGGGAACTCAAGAAAGGACAACTTCTGAAACTCATTCCAATTCTATGGCTCCTGGAGAGGTCAGATGAAACCTTCGTGTGACTACACTCTTACTGCTTTGCTTTCGGACCAGTCTTGTTTCCTTGGCATCCACATAATTGTCACAGAATCTTTATCCTGTGAAATGTTACCTAAAATATTGGACAAGTTTTATTGATTCATTTTATGTGGATATATAACTTTGTAAATCTTATAGTACTGCTTTTGTCTAATATTTAACTTACCTAATGAATAACCTTCCCAGATTCTTCTCTGGTCATATAAAATAAGGTTGCTGTCCTTGTTCATTGTCTTATATTTAGTTGTAAAAGCCAAAGCTATAAAAAAACTGCAAGTTCTTTGAAGCCAGAATTATTAAGTAATATAAGTCTGATCTGTATACAAGACTGCACCATCTTTCTCTGTTAGTCAGCTTTCTCATCACTTAGATATAGTACTTGGCACCAATAATTTAAAAGAGGAGAACTTTAATTTGGCTCGTGGTTTCTGGGAATCCAGTCGGAGCTGGATTTTTTGGCGCTAGGGATCAAACTCAGGGCCTGTGCTTGCTGGGTAGAAACTTCATGGCAGAAGAGTGTGGCAGAAAAAAAAAAAAAAGCTTAGTTTATGGAATCCCAAAAGCACAGCAAGGGAACCGTGCCAGAGAGGAAGGAGTTTGGAATAAGATGTACCTGAAGTCACACCTTCATGAGCCATCCGGACACACCCGAAATTGCGCGCTACCAATCAGTCCCCCGGGTGGTTCCAAAACCAATCAAGTTGATGCAATTAAATTTAACCACCAGAGCAGCTAACAGTCAGACAAGAATGAAACTAAAGCTTTTATCCGGGAATTCATTATCTTTATTACTCATGTAATGTCCTTCTTTTCAAGTTTTCATTGTGTATCGACTTTATTCACAGATTTAAATGCTTTTTCTAAGGTTATTTCAAAATCAATTGTTTGATTATTTATCTACCTACCGACCTACATGCAGCTCTTCAGACCCACAAGATCCACACTCTCAGATTCAACCAACAATGGCTCAAAAACAGATGGAAGAAATTGCACCTGTATTGCGCTTTATATGCAGTTTTCTTGCTATATATACTATGCCAACTACTAACATAGGCTTTATGTTGTATTTAGCATTATTAAGAATCTAAAGACCTTTAAAATATACAGGAAGTTCTGCATAGATTGTGGGCAAATATTATACCATTTCATATACAGCACTTCGGCATCCTTGGATTTTGGTATTCTAAGAAGTCCCAGAATCAATTACAGATATTGAAGGACTATTACATTTTAGTTTTCCCTTTAAAGGACTGGTAATTATTTTTTAAGTGGAAGATAAATGGATTTTAATATCTAGGGAAGAGATTCCCATCCATATTTATGTCCTAAAGAGAGGAACATAGAAAATCCAATCAATCAAAATACTTCTCTAGCTTAGTAAAGCACAGTTTGGGCAAAAGATTGTGGTCAGGTGTGTTTTGAAAATATTTCTGCTGGTGACCCTGATATATACTTTCTCTCCTTCTTTGTAGAGAATCTAACTAAAAGAAATGGCCAAAAGGATCAGCTCTGCTAATAAAAACTATTCTCAGCAGAACTTGTGTGTAATATAAATCAAATTTCTATTTTTTATGAAGATGCATGTCTGTGTGATATAAGGAAAGATTAGATAAAATCCTTTCAACCTTTTTATAATAGTATATATTCTTTTTCAGTTTTTTGGAATGTTAATATGTTGCCTATTTTTATTTTTTCTTCTTCTTTTTTTTTCTCTTGGTTCTAGGAATTGAACTCGGAGCCTTGTGCTTGCTAAGCAAGTGCTCTACCACTGAGCTAAATCCCCAACCCCTGTATTGCCTATTTTTAAAACCAAAAAAAAAAATTTAGACATTTCAATATAATTGTTTTTAATTACCTTCCAGAAATATATAGATACAAAATATGAGATAATGTAATATGTTGAGAAGATCAATTTTAATGTAATATTCCTTAATGTATTACTTTAAAAATATTCTCAAACAATCTTAAAGGAATCAAATAACTATTATGAACTGTAAAGTTTGTCAGTTGCTTCATGTAAATCATGTAAGGAGCAGGCTTATTTCCTCATGGTACTAATACTGCAGCACACCCTTGAATGAACATTGACTTCTGAATGCCTCATGTTCTTTTCTGATGAATTATGCAGAAGTTCCATACCAGAACTGTGCTAAGGTGCTAAAGTTCAGGTGGATGAGTTGTTTGTCACTCATATAGATGCAGTGAACAAATATGTTATTTTTTCTTTACACGTAAGTCCCAGATTTGGTGTAGAAAAAAAATATAACCAATGCACAAAAGGATAAATTGAAAAGCAAATGCTGAGATAAAATGATTTTCTTAAAGAAAAAAAGAGTATCCGGCTTTCAAGGATGCAGCTGGGAAAAATTTCAGACTAACTTGCTGTGAGCGTTATGTCTGGAAATCTCATTAGCAGTAATGGGAGTTTGAATGTAGCAAGCAGAACATTGATTGGAACATTTTCCCAACATGTACATTTTATTTTTGGAAAAGCATCTCTTTCCGAGCAGTGTGAGTTCAGAAAACTTTGTATTTCTAGCAAGTATATATTATATATGTATGCTTCTTTTCTAAAACTGATATAATAAACAACACTCAAATAGAAACCTCAAAAAGCCTTTCTAATATTTCACAGAACAGTAAAACTCTAAAGAAAAAGTACTGTGGTCTCTTTCTCATAAACTTGTATGTTATTCTTTAAGGCTACTTATTTATCACATGTATTCATTTGTCACAGTAACTCCTTCATTATCAAAGAAAATATTTATAACAGACTTTGAAAAAATTTTGTGGAAAAAGAACTTTATAATTCTGCTACTTAAAAACAAGCAAACAAACATCAAAGTAGAGAGCAGACAAATGTTCATATCTCCAAGGAATTAATTATGGCAGAGACTGTTAATCATTTCCCCAAATCCAGTCTCTCTGCCACAAATTTTATCTAAGTTTGCAACTTCCAGAATAAAGACTATATTTTCAGACTTTGTTACAGCCAGATGTAACCATGGAATAAAGTTATGGCTAGTAAAACATAAGCCGAAGATTTACATAGCAATTTAAGAATAAAAAAATTTGAATCTCCTTTCTTTCCTATTTAGCCTTGCCTCGGTGCCAAACATAAGATAAAAGATGCTGCCATGAGCTAATTCTACTAGAATTGAGACAGACAAATTCTACTTTTAAATAGAAGTGATCTTAATTGTTTATAAAACATCATGGTAGTTTACTCTGTTGTATTAAATTGTATTTTACAGTACATTGCATTATGTTATATAGTATTTCACTATATGTGAAATGTATATCTTCCAATTTTTATTCATGCCATTAAACATCTAAGTATTTTAACTTCTTATAGCCTTTTCTCTCTTTCTTTTTCTTGAATTTTAAAAGCTTTAACTGGGTATTTTTAAGCAAGTCTAGACAATGAAGAAGAAAACTATGTAGTAATGACCAAGTACAACAGAATATTGCAAAATACGTCCATTGTTTTTGGAAAACATTCTTAAACAACAAAAAGAATGATAAAAGTTACACCGATAATTATATATTGATGTAATTACTTTAAAATACAGTTAAACAAGAATTCTGCCTTGTTTTGGGTTCCAAATCAAAGTTGGGGAAGCAAGTCAATATTTGTCTGAAATAATAGTCTAAGCTACATGCACAATAGTGTTACTTACTAATAGTGTTACTTACTAATATCAATAGTGTTACTTACTATTGATAGTGTTACTAATATCAAAATAGACTTCATTAAGCATGAATACATCATGTGAATAAGTTTTTTTAGGTATTTCAGTTCCATCCTATTTCTTCTGTACTCAGGTCCATGTGTTAAAATTGTATTCATATGTGCACGTATTTTTTTCTCTTTTAGGCAAAATAAATATATGGACACAGCCCAGCAAGAATACTGACTATGAAGCAATAATATGAGTTTGCAAGTTCAGTGAATTTGGCAATACAGTAGCCAATGAGATTTGTCTTGGGTGAGAATACTGCTGTCTAGAAAAAGCACAGTCATATTTAGTACTACTTGTCTTTAAATTCCATAAATTATATACTTACACCTTCATTTCAAATAAAATCACACTAGATATTGAGTCTTCTTGAATATGCACAGATGAGTCATTTCAGTGGAATTAGAATACAGTATGTGAATAAATTTGCTTCTTTTTTAGAAATAGATACATCAAAATTACAAGTATTTTCAAGTCCAGATAATGGTCAATATTTTTCTTCAGAAGGCATTTTTTACTAGTGATGATGAACACCTAAATGTTTTCTGGAAAGAATGATCTAAATGTGAGAAAAATTCAAGTCATGTTTCTTGTTGAATTTATAATTATCATCAACAAATATTTTTCGAGTCTCCTCTGTGCACGGCAGTATGGTAATAATGATCAGCATCACTGACCACCATTTAGATGTCCAATGCTAAATTAAGTTTCTCTGATTTATGTTCATTGCTTTATTTGTGCCTTGGCTCATCTGTTCTTACAAGCTGCTCTGTTGTGCTCCTACCAGCAAATTATGTGACAGCACCAACCTGGTGCTAATTTACTGAACTCTGTGCTACCAACAAAACATTTCACAGTTTATATATATATCTCTCTGACCATTATTGTTTTTCTACCTCCCTTTGTCTCTAAGTGAGCACTGCCAAGGCAATAATATATCCAGAGTAATTAAAAAACAAATAAAGCAACTCAACTTTACACTTTTCCATCTGTTGGTCTGTGGTGGTTTGCATCCAATGCACACCCTGGTGAAATCTATAAAACTTTCACTTTATTATTAAGTTCATTCGTCCTAGGATAATGTCACACACTATACCACTATTTAGAAAAATCTCCTAAAGCATAAATTTGAATAGGCTAATCAGTAATTAAATATCCTTGAGTGGATCACAAGTATTGAATTCAAAATCTTTTTAGGAACTAAATCATCTCTCACTCTCCAACCTCACCTTCCTTCACTTTATTCTTTGTACTATATAATTAAATGAAAAAAAAAAAAAAACTCGAAGTCTACACTCTGTGTCTTCTTCCAATACATTTGTGTACAGTAATCCTTCCCTTGAGTATTGGACTCAGTTTCTATTAAGTGTTCAAAACTGAGGCCTTTCTTACTTCTCCGTTCTACATTTCATGAAAAATACAACAAAATTTTACTCTGTTAGGACTCAGAAAATGATACCACAAAGGATGACCTTACACCTGGCCTCAGGAGCTATATTCTTTCTATCTGCTCCTCACTTCTCTCATCTCCGTTTTCACCCAAGGTGAATGATAGAAAAAGAAAGACATTTACCCAAACTCATCCAAAAGACCTAAAACTATTGCTCCTTCCCTCACTTGCTCCGTAAGAACTGGCCATAGAGAAATTCCTACCTTTTTTGTCCACTCATTTCTATGCAGTTACCTATCACTCATCAAACCTAAGTATAAAATGGGGGAGTTCATCCAGGGTTGGTGGAGCTTTAATCTGCAGGCTCTCTTGGCACATAAAACTATGATCAAATAAATGTGTTATTTTTTTCCTGTTGTAAAACTGTCTTTTGCTATAGGGGTGTCAGCCATGACCCTTTCTGGCAGGCAAGAAAAGGACACCCTGTTTTCTGCCCCTAATGTTCCTGTGTCATGTAGTGATGATGCACACCTAATATCACATTCTCTGCTCTATATCCATTGATTTATCTATATCCCTGGCCAGGCCATATGCTTCTTGAAATAAGGATCAAGGATTTTGTTAATTTTCACTTGCAAGCTCCTTATATAGAGGAACGACTTTATATTCTATGAACCATGAATGTTAAAATATTGCCTTTCATAATGGACATATTCAAAAAAAGTATTTGAATGTAATGAATGCATGGAAGACTCAACATAAGCATCAAAAGGCTAAAATTTTTAGTTCCTTTCTTATAATCTTCCCAAAGACATTACAAATGTTATTTCTACTTCTGGTTTTCATTATGAAATTTAAGTTGAGGTATTTGGTAGCTTTTATAAGTGGAAACATTACTTTCTTTGTTGTTGTTGTTGTTGATTTTTTTTTTGTTGTTCAGGGTATCGAACCCAGGGCCTTGTGCTTGCAAGGCAAGCACTCTAACCCCTGAGCTAAATCCCCAGCAACATTACTGTTGTTAACAGGGATATTTTATGAGGTCATTAAAAAGCCATATTCAGCAACCGTCACCTCTGATTGCCTTCCTTCCTTGAGCTCTGACAACCCAAATGAAGATCAGTGAATTACCAAAAATGTCTACTTATCTTTGGTGGAAATTAAAATGATATTTTTATTAAACCATTTTGCTACTTCATCCTTTCCGTGGTGCATGAATTTCAAGTATAAAAAAATTTGAATTGTTAATTTTCAATTTTTTGGAACAACCTTGTCAAATCTTCTTAAAATCATGTTTTGAAGTTGAAAATAAAATGACAGCCCATATTTTGGTCAAAGCAAACTGTTTTAATTAGATCACAGGGAAAAATAATATACTTCTAATGTCTATGGAGACATCATTTGAAAGACATCAGTCTGATAAATAAATTATATATTTTATAGCATATATATGTTGATAAATACAATCCATACAATGTAAAGATCAGTATCAAGTAGTTATTACTAATCTTCTGTTGCAAATATAATTCTTGGTTTAAATTATTTATCTATTTGATGTATATCGTCTTCAAACATTATTCATCATCTCTCATTACAATCCTGTGATCTAGAAATCACTTAGAATTTCTTATTGACAAATGAGATTGAGTGTATAGTAGCACAGCTTTCTGGTTTCCACTCATTAGGCCAATATTGCTCATAATCCATTTTAACAGGAAAAATAATAGTTAAATAAAATAGCGTTAAAAATAACGTTAAATGTATGACATCTCAAAGTAGAAAATCAAAGGACTCATGGAAAGATTTATTTTGATACTCTTAGGTATTTATCGAATTTCATCAAAATTAAATTCTTCAAATTCCTTAAAAGTAAACTGACAAAAAAATCATACACTGAATTGAAACAGGATCTGCATGTCCAGTTATTATGACAAAAGAATGGTTTCTTTTAGATTGAGAGAAATTAATCTTCTAATTATAAAGTAAATTTTAAAGTCAAAATATTGACTTCATCTTGAAATTGATTGATTGAAAACGAAGTATCATAAACTTATTACTGCAAAGACACTTAAAATGTATGGACAGAGGGACTGGTTAAGGCAATAAAACATAGTTTTGTGTAGCTTTTAATAAAAAGAACAATAAGAGATTTGTTGAAACATCTATTCTAATTTTTAGTGATTAATTCTAACACTTCAGACTTGCCTCTTTGTTTCTTTAATCACGTTGTTACACATTTTGATCAGTGCTTTGTTATTGCAGTCTTTTCTTCATTAAAAATGGTGCTTGGAGGAAGTATCTCCAAGAGACTAGTAGTGGGCATCTGCTACTCTCTAGTCTGTCAAGCAGGGCTGATCTTTCTGCATCTGGATTTCTTGCACGGAGTGGAGAGTGTGGGGGCCGGCTAGGGCCTTGATCTATTTCCTTCTTCATAAGTGTCAGTATAAGACTCAGGCCCACCATTGAGAGTACCCAATCCATCTGAAGAAATGATTAGTCTAAACCACTAACCCAAACTGGTTAATTTCTGTTTTCAAGGACTGATATAAACACAACACACACATGCACGTGCACACACACACACGCACCTGAGAAAGAGAAGGGGCATTTTTATCTCATCCTGATAATGAGAGAGCCGATGCTTATGTGTATATATAGGTAAAAATATGGAGCAATCAGAATCCATAATTAGAATACATTATTGCCCTCTACGATCAAAGACTAAGAATATAGTCAAATTAGATGAATGTAGGGACAAAGTTGATGAAAAAGAGACATGATGTTTATATTATTCGAGCCCTTGCTTCCAATCATGCCTAAATTTAGCTTAATTCTTGACTTTCAGATGCTTACACCAATACATCCCTTTTATGAATATATATTTCCAGATGCATCCCTGTGTGTGAACACACCAGTATGCTTGAGAGTTGGAGTGGTGAAATGTCTAGAAAAGCGCCAGAAAGTCTGTGCCCCACCTCCACACATTCTTATGCATTTCTTTCATTTGACTATTCCTGAGGCATAACTTCTACACTAAAACTGTAATCATAATCCTTTTCTGAATTCTGCAGAGCATTCTTGAAAGCTCTGTAACCTGTGCAAGGCTCGTGGACGCCCCTGAAGTTTTAGTCAACCAAGCAGAAAGGTAAATTGAGATCTCCAAGGCACCGAGGTTGAAGGGGCAGTCTTGTGGGACTACGCCACTACAGATAGCCATGGAATTAAAATAAGTTATGAGAAAGCCTACCGATGTCAGAGACTGAGTTTTGAAAACAACGTGTATAATTATGCTATCAAAGTTGGAGTTCTGTAATGCAGAACTAAAAAGACCCTAACTTCTGGTTATTTGTAATTTGGTATAAATTTAAATCTATTTTCACCTCATTTGAATATTTTCATTTCATCCTTTTATGAACTGATATTCATTGGTATTGCATTTTTAAAATTAACGTTCTAAAATAGTAGTTTTAAAAATTTTGTTAAATAATATTTTTTTCTTTTTAAAACAAATGGAAAGCATGACACTATGCCTTTGTTTTGTTGAGAAAAATTTGCAACCAACAAAACTGTATTCTGTTGTTTCTGTTTTTACAGTCTCACAAAATATCTTTGGGAATCTTGATGTACATTATTCTGTGATCGTGTGAAATAAATTCTCCAAGTGACAAGTGTAGACCTAAAATTTCTTCATTTTGGTAGGTAATGGCTTACATGAAAGAATAAGAAAATGCAGAATAATCTTCCTGAGAATCAGTTCTTAGATAACCTTGCAGGGTTGCAGCAAGTTCTGTGTGAACTAGTGATTAAAAAACAGCTGAGTCTACGTGTGCTACCTCCAGACTGGCTTTTGACCTCCACTACCCTCACTATACAATGTTGTAGTTGTCTGTTCCATTTTAAGTTTCTCTAATCACCTTGCTCCCAACTATCTCTGAATCATCTCACCTGAAGAGGTAGTAGGCATCCCTTGAGAAAGCAGTGTAGGAACTGCCCTTTTGTATCTTGCCAACAGGTACTCAGGCTCTGTGTGTGTGTGTGTGTGTGTGTGTGTGTGTGTGTGTGTGTGTGTGTGTTAAATGTACTGGCTGTTATGAAAAGAAAAACCACAGCAGTACTGAAGCAATGTACTATATCAGGAATCATAGTATTTGCCTATTTCTCCTTCTAGCCACTTTTTTCCTTTTATATTCTCCCCCTTTTGAAAAGAAGCTCTGCCTCCTACATTTCTTCCCTCTTTCTCTTGCATTTTTGCCTCCACCAGTATTTCTTTATCATTATCTGTCTTTCTTGCTTCTTCAAATCCAGGACGGTCTTGCCACTTTTCTAATAATGTTATAGCATTTGAAAAGTATTTTAGTGTGTCTGAATATTGTATACACACCATACATTTGCTATATGCAATACAGCTCCCAATATCCCTGGCAGCAAACTTGTTTTATTTTATTTTATTTTTTTAACAAATTCTGTCATGTTAAAAGGAAAAACAGTATCATCAATCATGGCAAGCAGATCTGCCTACCTTTGCAGCTGCATGACAAAAATATCTCTGTAAACATCTTTTATTTGTACCTACAGAGTGAGGAAAGAATTTAGCATAGGCAACACTATCAAAATGTGCTTTATTTTCTGGCCTCTGTTTTACGTATTTGTTTCTGTTATCCAGTTTAGGTTGTTCATGTCCTCTCAATTATTATTTATAGTTAATGACCAAATGATTAATTCTTTTGAAAATTACTTTTACTATCTAATTCTACAATTACATGATCAACGTTTTTAGTTACGTACAGGATAAAAATATCACCAGGATCTTTCCTACTGCAGGTGAGGCAAACTAGATATTGATGTTTGGGTTTGAGTAGTGGCTTTGTGGTGGTGGGGGGGTCTTTCTAGACAGGAAGCACCCAAGTAGATGCTCTTCTCCTCAGAAAATCCTTTGCCTGCTAGCTTCCTTGATAGATGATAAAATTCAACCTTTGTAACATAACCATAATCTCAGTTCTACATATCGATTGATTTTGGAAAATTGTGATTTACACATGTGTGACTATGTGTATGTCTGTGAACAAGTGTGAAGTAAAAAGAGGGGAGGGAGATTAAAGCTTTCCCTGTACTGGGTATCTTTTATTTCCCCTGTCCAGATCCATTACCTCTTCTCTCTTCTTTCTGTCTGTCTCTGCCCCCATAGGTTACACAATGGACATTTTTGCTTTGGCCTCTGCTTAAGTGACTCAAATGTGGACCTGTTTCAGGAGATTAGAGGGAAAAAAGGGAGGTCAGAATTGGACTTTCCTGCCGGGTCATATCAAGGTCGCTCATCACACTTTTAAAGGTGCCCTTCTTTATTCCATTCTTTTTCTTACCTTAAAAATCATTGTCTTCTCTTGGATATTCAGCCTGCGGGCTAGTAATACCTCCTCTGTTACCAACCACATGGTGGTGCGCTCTTCCTTGGGATCTCCCTAGAGCCTCTATATTCCTTTGTTAAAATTTGTTTGTTCAATTCTATTCAAATTATCAGTATTTTGAGTATTTGCTGCTATAACTGTGATTGATTCTTTTGATCAAAAATAATTTCTAAGAAAACTTATGACACATATTATTCCTTGTGATGATCTCTAACAATTATTGCCAGAAGATACATTTACTAAAGGACTTCATTTAGTGATAATTCTGATATAAAGTCCACTTGATATAATTATTATTATTATTATTATTATTATTATTATTATTATTATTATTATTATTTTGGTACTGGGAATCGAGCTCAGGGCCTCATGCTTGCAAGGCAAACACTCTAAGCACTGAGCTAAATCCCTAGCCAGATATAATCATTTTTTAGGGAGTGCTGGGAATCGATATAATTCTTAAAAACTGAAAAATAAAAAGTAACACAGATTGTCATAAACATATGCCTTCATAATTCCAAGTGTTTCTTGTCCAATTTTCAAAAGATGCTTTAAGAAATCTATTACCTCCCTAACAGAAATAGAGATTGCATTAAGACTTTGAGTAACAGTATAGACGAATCAAGAAGTTTTATAGTAGCTGGGACAACCTAAATGGAAATGAAGACATGCTTTGGATAAATGATATTAAATGACTCATCAAATAGCTTTCATGATGCCAAGACAATAGCACCAGAGACATATGTGGCAACTTTGAATAGCATTTCATGGAATGTGAAAATATAGTAATGTATCACTTCTCAATAATGTCCTTAATAAAATATTCAAATTTAAATATATATTTTACCAAAGTGACATTTAAGAATGCATCTAATCGTGAGAAAAATATCCTTAAAATGTTCATCATTTAAACTGTTGAAAGAATTTGAAAAATATTTTCCATTGGAAAAAAGAAGCCAAATTTGCAACAAGTTCACTTTACATTCAGAAGTACTCAGTTCTTTTCTCACCACACACACTCGTTCACTGTTTTTCAGATGCACTGACTAAACTTTTACTTTGGATCTTGTTGATCAACACTACAACTGTCCACGCCCTCACTCTGCCTAAATTCTGGGATTTCTTAATTGAATGAATCCTCATATTCTACCCCCTTCAGCTTTAATCTGTATTCTTTTGTTCATGATCTCAAGACTGCATGGTAATTACTTTTTAAAATGATCTTTTATGCTTATTTTAGTTAGTATTCAATTTCTTTCTTACCTCAATTGCAAATCCAGTGTTTATATTATACCTAATTTTACAATGATTCTTCTGAGTAAGGAAGTTATGAATGTTTACTTTTCATAAACCAAGTTCTTAAAAAAACTTGCTAAATTACAAGATGTGATAAAAGGAGTCTCATGTGAAGCTACTTTTGAACTTATATGGTAAGCTCACGGGTAGCCTGGAGGAGCCTAACTTACTAAACTTGTCAAATAAATGAGTAATAGTATCATTTTTTTCTCTCTCAGTGTCATAGCATCAGAGATCCAAAATAGTAATTATCTTACACTATGGTTTTTGTTACTTTTAAAATCTAGTTTTAAAACTGCCACACTACAGAATCTATTTACATCATTAGACAAGTACTAAAAATGCTTCCTTTCTTCATCTTATTTTTCATATGCAGTATTAATGTATTTAAAGAAAATAAAAATTAAATAATTAATTGTAAAATAAATAATGTATTTCTCATAGCCTCTGAATCCTAATTCTTCAGTGACTCATAGAATGTTCCAAATATTACAAGACATCAAGAAGGATGTTTGTGTTTCCATTCCTGCTGGCTCTAACAATCTAGCTTTGTTCTTAAATTTTCAAGTATGAAATAAGTACAAATGGGGGGAAATTTTAGAAAGGTAATGACCATGACCTCAGAAAGTTAAATAGTGGAGGATACACTGTTCACACTTCGGCAAATACTAACCTGTATGCCAAAAAAAGTCAGTTGAAGTGAAAACACCTGAAAAGATGTTGCACTAGTGGAAAAATCACTAACTTTTTCAGTAAAATTCAAATGAATGGTCAAAGGTCGAAATTTTAATATTAAGAGGAAGAGTATCAGATATAAAGAAGTGTCTTATATAGTTCAATATACTTCTTAAGGTATATCTTTAACACTGCTTAGAGTTAACACTGATGCAAGATGAAAAGAGGAATGCGTGTGAAAATTATATTTATGAAAAGGACAGATTCGTTCTGCACTCCTGATCATTAGTTAACAGAAAATTTCAGAAAAAGCATATACACTAAAACAAGCAAACATAGCAACAATAACAATAAAAACTGATGCAAAATGTATCCTCAAATCTTTCCAAATTAAACAATCAATATATTTAAAGTGTACATGAACAGTACTTGAAAATGAGTGAAGTGAAAGATGTATAATGACACATTTATTTCAATCTGAAGTAAATTCATGAAAATATGCATATAAAAATGTTTTGGGCTTAGTGATAGTGGTTTGACGGCCACAGATATCTTCTTCTAGCATAGTTATATAACATAACTATGTCACACAGGTCTATTCTTTATTACACAGACTTCCTTTTCACCATTTTTTTCATAGGATGTTCTGCAAAATGTTCTAAGATACAGATATAACCTAAATTGTATCTATTTTAGAGCAAGTATAGTCTTTTTGGATTGGCAATTTATAGCAAAATTAATCTGTGCTTCATTAAAGTATTGAATAACGTAAAGATAAATAGCTTGTACCTGGAAAGTGGAAATAGCAGAATTATTATCATGCAAATTATTTTTATAACGATGAAGACCGTAACAGCTCTAGTTTCTGTAGGATTGTAATGAAGATGTAATGAGATAAAGGATGAAAAGTGCTTAGAAAAGCATCTGTGTTTAGTAAGCGCTTAATAAGAGTGACCTATTTTCATTTGCAATATTGTTATTATTAGCTTGTTTGCATGCAGCATGTTTTAGGCTGCTTTTATCTATGTGCACTGCCTGAATACTTTTATGATTCATTCAGCTTATTCAATAGACATACATTTAATACCTACAGATGACCAAGTCTGGTATGAGGACTAATAAAGTTTCTCACTCTTTAATATACGATAACAAGGCATATAAATAAAGACAAGCAGGGGCTGGGGATTTAGCTCAGTGATTAGAGTGCTTGCTTTGTAAGCACAAGGGCCTGAGTTCGATCCCCGGCACCACAAAAAATAAATAAATAAATAAATAAAATAAATAAAGATAAGCACATGCAATAAATACTAAGAGATGCGAGTACGAGGCATCACAAAATACATAAAGGAAAAGCCACCCAAATGGGATGGGGGGGATGAGAACAGCCATGGAAAGGGCGAGTATAGCAGGCAGAGAAGCTATTCTAATACGTGTTACTGATCTGTGTGCAGTCTATCTAACCCAATATCTCTCTTCTGATCTTTCCCAAAGCATTTGCATCTGAAGGCCTGATTGTATTACGTTTAGATAAATAAACATTTAACAGGAGTAAGTACAGAGCTCCTCCACAGACACAGACAGCCATCAGAAAACTAGGCACAGGAGTAAGCTGACTAGAAGGACCACGATTTAGGCTGCATTGTTGGCTTTTTTGTCTTTTGGCAATACTGCATGTTTATTGTTCCCTCATAGCTCTCTAGGCATGAATAAGATGAAATTTATTATGAGAAGAATATAAAACAAACTTTTCAGTGCCTTTTCTTAAAAAAAAGCTAACAATATTGAGATCTGTTAAGAACAGGATGATGAAAGATGTTGATGTCTAGAACAGAAATGCTCTTGAAGGTTTGAGAGAGATAAAAATTTACATAAAATATGTTTTTTCACTAATGAAGTTTATGATTCAAGGAGGGTGTCTTAGTTACTTTTCTTGTTGCTAAGACAAAATACCCGGCACCCGAACTTAAAGGAGGAAAGATTTATTTTGGTTCACAGTTTGTAGAGGTTCCAGTCCATAATGGGCTGGCTCCAAGACAGGGCGGCCTGGCAGAAGGCATCAGAGAGGAGAAGCAGCTCATGGTAGGCAGAAGACAGCAAAAGCACCAAGTAGCAAACAAGAAGTGAAACGACAAGCCTCTTTCTGTCCCTTATATTTTATCCAGGCTACCACCCCTGGGGCAGGTAGCACTCACACCCTGAATCCCGGCATCACATCCTTGACCAGCATCACACACCCTAGATCCAGCCACCCGGAAAAGCCCCACTTTTGACTGCATGAGTCTTTGGAGGGACATCTAGATACAAGCCATAACAGAGGGAAAGGATCTAAACTTGTTCATCAAACAATTTATACACATGAATTTTTTTAAAAAGCATTGAAATGTTTGGTATTGTAGATGAAAGTTAAAAATGAATCACATTCCTTTGCTTCAAATGCTATCCCAGCTTATGGAGAAAGTCAGTTTTTACCAAAGGATTTTACTGTATCATTTGACATGCCTCCTTCTATGATGCCCATTTTGTGTCACCCTGCAGTAGGTAGTTTGTAGGAAACTTTTCCTCTGTGTCAAAATAAGAAATTACAGAAGAAAAAGAGTGCAAAATTTATTATGCAGCCAATTTTAAAGATCTCATCAACAGTATGTTTATTTGAGAACTAATAAGGTGCTGCATTTTCATAAATTTGCACTTTTCGTTCTATTTCAATTACTTAAAGACCATTCATATTATATCTTGTACCATCAATTTATATTTTCTATTTCATTGCTGCTATTTACATATTTAATATCCTTTTTCATTTATATGACACTGGAACATCAGAGAAAACTAAAGGATTTATCTTTTCCTTGATGAGGCTCAGTCAATACAAGTTAATTCTATGTTTATTTTTTCCTTTTTTACTAAGAACATGTACCAGTACATTGTAGATAAACACAATGATCATATTCATCATAGTTAATTTGTAACTGTACATGATATATCTTGCCCCCCCTTCCCCACCCCTCCTTTCCACTCCTCCTCCCCTCTTTATTTACAATATATTTACATTTTTCCATTTCTCTTTCCATTCCTTCCTTTCCCCCTTTTTCCTCTCTAGTTCTATTCCCTACATATCAAGTTGTTTCTCTGATATGAGAAAATGTGAGTGTAAATAAGGACAAAAAGGTCTAATAGATATTGTGAAAAAGAAAATGTTTAAATTCTACGCTTCTTCATTCTCTTTTTTTCCATTCATGTTCCCTTTACTTTCTCCAGCATTCCAACGATGTCTCATTGTTTGCAGTAAATGTCTTCCTATGCATGTTTTCTTTTAAGTGGAGGCTGGACAACTTATTATTATTGCTTTATAAACATTTAAAGAAGTGGGAATTAGAAAAAGATTTCTCACACAATATGAAGATCTGTGTTTCAGTGCTGTGTTACTATTTACTCATTGGGGTTCTAAAATAAATTAATGTCTTTTAACACACATTGTTTGTAATGCTGTTGTCCCACAACTTTTAACAGCGATAGCTCTATAAATGTAAGTAAAATTGCTGGATAAAAGAGTAATTCAAGAGCCAGAAAAATGTAAAATGTTATTTGTAGTGTTTCTTTTGAACTTCATAATGCGGTGACACGATTTTGAAGTATTATTTCAGATATAAGTAATTTTATTGTGCTTTGTGTTATGCACTTGGCAGATGAAGCATTTTTTAACAAATTTAAGATTTGGTTCAACCCACATCAAACAAATGTAACAGCATTTTTAAAAGCTCAGATGACTTGTTCAGATTTTTTAGGAATAAAGTACTTTTTAAATTGTGATATGTATATTTTTAGATATACTGCTACTGAACACTTAATAGACTATGGTAGGGGGCAAATATCAGTTTTTTGTTCACTGGGAAATAAAAAAAATCATATGACGTACATTATTATAATATTTGCCTTATTGCTGTTAACCTACAGTATCTCTGAGGTGTGCCTGTGTATTGTGTTTTCTTCTTGTATTTCTGATCTGCTTACCTTTCCTCTTCACTCTGCTCCATTCTCCTAAGATAAACAGAGGTTAGGCTGCTCGTTATTATGACATCAGAGCAACTCTATGCTAAATTACTAGAGGAAAGTGGCATCTTTTTGGCTTTTAGATTTTAAATGTCTAAACTCTAAGAAGAAAAACTTGGACTTAATAAAATTTACAAAGAAAACAGAACTAGGCTGAGAAGATGAGATCCATTTTCTCTGATGGTATGACTAGATAGTATGTCACGATTAGTGTTCATATAGTGCCTCACTTGTTCTTTAGGAAGATTTTCACCGAAGTAATTAAAAATTCCAAGCATATTTTTGTTTAAAGACATCTGTAGTTCAAACCTCTGATCATTCTCTTTTCCTCGCATTCTCTTTTGTATTTCATAGGTGACTACTGACAGCATGTTGTTGATCATTTCACTGTGTTGGAATGAGTGGGTGGAAGTTAAAAGTGGGCTTTCATTTCAAGAGGAAAATAAATCATAGAGAAATGGAGAGCAAAAAAGTTGAAAGAGGGAAAGATTAACAAAAATGAAATTTGAGAAAATAATTCAATGTCATCTAACTGCATTTCATTCTCAACATTAATTTTATTTAAAATTATTCATACAAAATTTCCATGGTTTATTACAAAACCAGTCAGGGCTGGGGATTTAGCTCAGTGGTTAGAGTGCTCACCTCACTTCCCAAGCACAAGGCTCTGAGTTCAAACCCCAGCACCAAAAACAAACAAACAAACAAAAATAGTTATTATGAAGTAGAAATACCAGTATAATTGAGAATGAGTAATCTCTCATTGTTCCCATATCTAATCTATGAATATAAAGCTTTGGTATCAGTATTGAAGGTCATATGAAATTACATTTTTAAAAATTAAAGAAAAGAAAAAGTATACGTATCTACTAATTTCTAAGCATTTTAATATATGGTGTTGTCTGAGATACTTTTAGAATAATAAAAGATATTTTCATGAATGTATTTGAGAGCAGAACATGCTAAATAATCATTCTATATTTCTTGAAAAAAATGGTTAAGAAGTGGTCAGAAGAATTCTAGCCAAAATATTACAACCAATAAGCAGATTAGAGAAGCAAGAATAGATCGTGTGGAGCCATCGAACTGAATGTCATTTTCTTACACATGATTTTATTTGATACTAGCACCTATTGTACATGTGAATTTTTATCGATAAAATGTGAAATTCAATAATTTGATTGGAAATTATCTGGAGTAACGTAAAAGAAAATTTAGCACTAGTTCTATCATTTAACCTAAACTTAACTTTTTGGTACTCAAAAAATTAAAGAGTTATAATGCTCAGCAGATTTAAAATTATGTGTTGCTTTATATATTGAAGAGAACAAAAAGAAACAATCTTACTGCATGAGATGAAAAAAAATATTTGGATTATTCATATTATGGAATACCATACAATTGTATGTTATCATGGTTGCTACAGGTTTCATTCATATATTTTTTAATAATGTGTGTAATATGTATCAGGTAATTACCTCAGCTATGGAGATTGACTGTAATCTGCAGACTTTTCATGTTTGATACTGTACATTATTACTGTTTTCAGCAAGAGTCATTCTGGAGATTAAACCCAGTTCCTCACACATCCTAAGGAACAACTTCACCACTAGGCTACACCTAGCTCCTATATACTATTTTCTATAGTCTTCGCCCCAATTAATGGGGTTTGGTAGGCCTAGAGGATGTGTCATTTGGTGCAGCCAAACTCTCCGAAACACCATCTCCTCTTTTCATTCCCTGTCTTCTGCCTCCCAACTGCCAGAGACTTCCATCAGCTATCCCTCCAAATCACATGAAGTTTCTTCTCATCAATTGCAGGCTAGCAAGTGACCAAAAAAATCCACCATTATCCCTTTCCCACAGTATTACACTCACTTCTGCAACTCCCACCAACACAACCCCAGAATGATCCTTTAAATTCATAGACAGATTATGTCGCGCTGTTCTACAAAAGCCAAATCCATAAACTGGCCTACATAGTTCTTTGCAACAAGGTCCTGTGAGTCCTCGATTCCCTCTAGTCTTTTCCTTTCTCAGTATACATCATCCAAGAAGACGCCTTGCTCCTCCTTAAGCATGCTGAGAATACACATGCTGAGGGATACTACATGGTCTTCCTCTTTATTCCTGGTACTTTTCCTCCAGTATTCCCATTCTTACCATCTTTATAGGACCAAATGTCACCTACTCAACTTAAAATAGAAATTCCTACTCTACTTAAAATGTCAGCACCACCACTCCAGGCACACCACAGTCCACTTCCTTGTGTTTTTTCCACAGTATTAATCACTTAGATAAAACTCTATTGACTACTTATTTTGAATCATTCTTATTTCTCTTCCTCGACTATAACGTATGTTCTATGAATCTGGAGATACTTGTTCTTTCATTAATTGTAAACACCAATGAGATGGTACCTATGGCAGGATGTAAAATGTGTAGGTGCCTAGTAATTGTTTTACAAGTTAATGACGAACTATAAATCTGAGGTGCTTAAATATACATTTTATTAATATTCTTTCAGCATTACGTCTCATGATTTAAAGCATCTTTTCTCTACTTAAGCCTGTGCCAGGAGTGTTTTCTTAAATTCTTCTGTATCTTTTCGGGAGATGTTAATCTTTTTATTTAAACTGCTTCCACTCTCAACCTGCCTTTTTGTACTATTCAGTGCATGAATTCCTGTGCCAGAGTTTGTGAGAATAAGCCTTACAGAATATTCCACCACCACCTACAAGGGAGCTGCGAATTCCTTTTATACCAGGATCAACGGTGATCTGAATCGGACAGATTAAATTAACCACGGGCTGGTTTGGAGGCAGGAGGATAGATGGACAGCTTCTGGGAGTCTCTTGTAGTGCTGTACAAAGTGTTTGTTAAAGTATCAATACGAAAAAAAGGCACTAAAATGCAAAGGTAAACATTCTGCTTTAAAGTGATAGAGACAAATGGCCTTCTATGGCACAAACCTTTTCAGAGATGGTATAGATCATCTGCATTATGTTTTTGTGTTGCCTGTGAAAAGGATGTGTGGAGAAAGGCACTACTTGAAATTCAGTTCCAATCTCATGTTGGCTGAAAAGCTGTGCCTCTTAGTAAATCCAACCAAATACACTGACATTTTCAGAGTGCATCTGATACATTTCAATAATTAATTCTTAAGTCAAGAAAAAGTCAAGAAATCAGATGAAGAAGCACAGTAGGCTGGAAATTGCCAGTGGGAAGGAAAAGAATCAGCACTAGATAGAACCTTTTCAAGCTGAAAAGAGGTCAGTGGGATACCACTGGGAACAGGGAGAAAGCTTCAGGGGTTTTGATTATTATTATTTACATAAACCACCCAGGAAGTAATTCAAGACGCTCAGTCCATAACTTTGCGGAATTCAGCACACTTAGAAAAAGAAAAATGCAACCACATAGTAGAAAGAAGTAAATCAATGAAGTACTTATACAATAAGCTGTTGGAGAGGAATAATCACAGAGGAAAATACATTGTCTTTGTAAGAAAAGGAATGCAGAACACTGGTCCTGAACAGAAACTCAAGGAGTCCTCCACCAAGTGTCCATCAGAAACATTTACCAGTGTTACTTAGACGCCCTTTACCTTGGATAAAAGGGATGTCACAGGAGTGCTAGCCAAAACAAAAGAATTATATTCATAGTTGAGTGGTCTTTAGTATAAAAATTTGTATAGAAGATTTCAGACACGTCATAATAGTTACTGAAAGAAACTAACATTGTTTCAAAGGATCTGCTTTGCAAAAATGTAACCTAACATTTCAGGTTATTTTTTTTAAATCTCTCTTTGTGAATAGTTTCATGTGAAAGAGCAGGTCAAATAAAATTTATAATTTATACCACTGATAGTTATTTTAAAATAATACATGTTCAACGCAATTCATCTTTTATCTTGTAGAAGTTGATCATGTGATTTTCAATGATAAAGACACAAGTGGCCCACTGTAGTTAACGGCCTGCTTAGCATATTCCTTCACATTGGCTTTCAATACAAGGCCTTGGGAAATCTTAAACTATGTAGAAAGATAATCATACATAACATCAATAACATGCTTTATCAGATGAAATTCATTCTGCATGTAAGACTATTTCTACTAGCAAATGCCCAAATATGGCATACGGACAACTCACATAATGCTAGTTCTATTCAAAGACCATGATTCTAACAAGGACAAAAATAACCATATAATAATACCAGTATTTTAAACTTCATGAAAATAATAGTGTATGCTTTTATATTTTATAATCCACTAGTAGCAAATGATAATGCTAGATTCTGCAACAAGAAGCCTTATATATTCAAGTTTAGTTTTTAGACCATGCTTCATGCTGTGTGTCTACAAAATGGAGTCAGGTTTCTTAAGAAATGTAGAACTTCTCCACTACTTGAACTAAGAAAAAAGTAACTTGTAAAAATTGTTTGCTATTTAGAAATTCATTTCGAAATTACTTATGGACTAAATTTTAATTCCATTTATGGAATAAGTGGTATTAGTTTTAATTTTCTCTGTGCAGTATGATTTTTAAGTAAAAGAAGTTATACATACTTTAGCTTCAGTTTAATTGTTAAAAGTATAGAAAAAGTGAAATATACAACCGAAATGCACAGAGTAACATGTACATTTAATTATTAAATCTTGGCTGCAATAATAGAAGGTAATAATCATGCAGATAAGAACTTCTCATATGTGAGCTAATTCATTTTTGGCAAGCAAATAACAATAGTCATTCCATTGTTTTCCCCTGGGGAGAAATAAATCATGAAAGACAGGAACAAGTCACCTTGCACTGATTACAGGAAGAGGTTTCAGAAATATAAACAAGACAGCGATTGGTTGTAATTATATATCCAGACGCTTAAGTAGATGATGTATCTAAAAACCATGATGCTATCTAACTACTGAAGGCAGATACTTGAAGAATTTCAACCTTTTCTTTGCGTGATCCTCTGTCAGTTTCTACAAAGAGGCCTGAACAAAGCTTGCAGCATGACTTGACTTAGTCTTATAACCGAGAGTAGGTGTCTCAAGTAAGTGGACATTGGAGAGGCGCTTTGAAACAAAAGTGTCAGTTTGGACTAACGGGAAAGAACTCTTGCTCTGGATAAGAATTACCTATGACTGTTTAGACTATTCTGGATAAAGTTGCTAACTCAGGCAAATAGAGACCTGAGCTCTGAGTTCTATGATTCATATGTCATTTACGTGTGAAAAATTAATCGGAGTGGGAAAACCGCAGACCTCGCGCACGGAGCCAGAAGAAGTTAGCTCCAAGCACTTACGGTAAGTAATATGGGCAGATTCTTCCTTTAGGCAAAAACCAAGTATTTGAGGAGATCAAGTTTATTTATATTTTGGATAAGAATACAGTTTTCTATGATAATTTAAAAACTTGGGGGATCTGGTAGTAAACTACATAGGTATGAGAAGAGAAGAATTAAATCCTCACACAACATTGTTGGAAGAAGAAAAAGGGCGGAGTGACCCAAATGGAGCGGTGGGGAACTGGTAGTGTAGCTCAATGGGAGAGAGTACAGTGCTGGATTTGATCCCCGGTGGAGGCAGGAAGTGTACACACACACACAGGTGTGCATACACACTATGAGTGCAAGTGATAATGATAATATAAGCAAAAAATTAAAGTACCCTAACTAACAAAGCTGAAAAACAATTACTATAGGTTAAAATACTGGTCACTTAAGCAAAGCTTTGGCATTAACATCGAGCGACATGAGTCATCTGATTCCTACACTCAGGAAGTTCACTATTCTAACCCATCAGTGAAGCGGCTGTGCCAAGCCTTTTCCCTAGCACTCATTGTTGCAGGTATACAAACAGCTCATACAGCTTACCTGGGGGAAGAGCAAATCAGTCTATGATATCAAATAATCAGGACCACTACACTGTCGGTAGACATTAAATGCTATATAGTCAACTTTACCAAACTTCTTAGAAAATGTTACCAACTTGCTCATTCATTCTAACTAGAAATATATATGTGTTCATTTCTTTCCTTTGGTTTAAGTTGTGTCACCTTGTTACTCATAATGGGTCTATTTCCAAGATAAATCTAGCTGATTAGCTAAACCTGTTTGTCAGGATAAGAACAAAACATCTCCTCTCACATCAAGGATCAGGCCTTCCCCTTGCATATTTATTTTCAATAACAGAAAAAAATTAATTCTGATAAATGCAGAGTTGGATGTTACATGTCACCAGATTTGGTAACAAGAACGAGATTTTTTTTAAATTTTCTTTTCTGATATTCATTTTTATTGTTTTAAAATTAACAATAAAGAATTATGTCTCATGTGGTACCGACATCTTTTTTCATACTTAGGTGATTGTTTAATTTTTTCCAGGTGCTTCCTCACCTGAAACTAAAAATACTTTTGTATTTAAAACTAAAATGCTTTCATTTTTCAAAATAAGAAAATCCTCTAACAATGTACTCCGAATAATAAATGAAGCTTGCATTTCATACATATTTTCAATAATTTGTCTTTCCTTTCTTTCCTCAGCTTTTGATGTCCCCTCAGATTATGCTGTTACTTTTCTCACTTATGTATCAGGAGACTACTGATGAAGCTGAGGAGGTTATGTGACTATGAAATAAACCTTGTTGAATTTATGTAAAACTCTCTAATAGAATATTTCTTAATTTATTTATCTCTCTGACAGATTTAGAATACATGAAAATATGATTTTTTTTTTAAAGTTGACTGTTCATTATTTCAATCTACTTTAAAATATTATTTCCAAGATGATAGAGTGGGGAAGGGCAAAGATGAGAAAAAAACAAAGATCTAGTCTATACATATATCAATCCCTTATGAGAAATGTAATCATATGTACTGCAAACATGTACAGTACTAATTAATAAATTAAAAACTGCTGAAAAATAAAAAAAGATGATAGTTTTTTTAAGGCTACAAGGAACTTTGCAAAAACAAAGTAGCATGACATTATTCCCTTCAAACTAATTTGGTAAATAAATTAACATGAATCAAAGTTTAATAAAATATATAAACTATTACAGCAACCTTCCATTCCAGTTTGCTTTGGGAAGTCAAAAATAAATGACTTAAAATAAGCAATATGACCCTAAGATAATGCTTTTTGGGGGGTACTGGTGATCGAACTCAGGGCCTTATGCTTGCTAGGCAAGTGCTCTACCACTAAGCTAAATTCCCAACACCCTAGGATAATTAAAAGAAAAAAAAATTGCATGTGGTCATCTTCAATTAACTTATAAACAAATAATCATGATTGTTGTTACATATATTTTATTTTAAATTATTGAGACCAATATACCTGTTGAGTTTTTAAACTTGATTTTACTATATAAAATATGCTGCCCTTATTTTTGTGTAAGTCCTTATAAAAATTTTAAAAATATTCTGGATGAATAATTGTGAACAAATATCTGTGTCACTAAATACCTTTCTACTTGATAAATTCTACCGTTTCTAAGAAATACTTTCGTTCAGTGTATCTTTTACTATGCTCAAAGTACTGTATATGTTTTCCACTGCTTTAAAGAAGGTCCTGAAAATTATTAGTACTCTTATTTAAACTGGATTCCTCCAACCTGTTTCATGAAAGGGAGGATAAAAGAAAAGGAGGGGAAAGAAAAGCAGAAAAGAGAAAAAGAAAAAGACAAGATGAAGTGAATCAAAATGATTGAAATAGTGATAGAGAAAATAACAGTACTTATTAAACACATATTTTGCTCTAGTAAATATGGAGTCAAATTATCATGCTGAGATGGTCTCTTAGCCATGCCATCTGTGACACCAGACATATCAAATGATATTGGATTGTGAAAAATTGCAGAGCATTTGTTAACATTTCCCAAAGGCATGCAAGATTTTAAAACTTTGTTTGTATCTCAACTATATTTCACCTACGTCTAAATTAATACCCTATTTTATAAGAAAAAAACATTTTATTCATTGAAAATATTTTTTTTTTGGTAACAAAATATTTCCAGTCTTCAGTGAGTCAAGCAACACATTGCATAGAAAGTTCTATCCCTCTTTTCAGAGGAACCTATGTGTCCTGTTATATAGATATCGGCTCTGCATTTCCCAGCTTCCATTCAAATGTGCTATCACAAATTAGCCGTACATGCCACTGTGAAAATATATTATTGTGAACCCCCCCATGCTACTTAGGCCGCCAAGTGACCTGATAGTTTTTCTGAAGGTGACTTCTAGATGAGGTGTAACATAAGGATTTCAGAGATTATTTGATCATTGTTCAAGCAGTAATCCACCTTGTGTTTTGTAAGTACGCTTATTAAATGAACTCAATATCCATTAAATGATTACTTAATCTTAAAGAAAACAGATTACATGGAAAAAAATATAGACGCTCTATCCAGGAGAGGTGATTTTTGTTTGGCCAGTAGGGAAAAAGAAATATCACAAGGAGCTAATGATTCTTTCAAAGCTTATACTGCACAGAATATTTATGCTTTTGTATCACTGAATTAATCTCATCTTACATTATAGTCAAGAACAAAAATGCACAAATAATTTCATGTGGTCAAAGTAGAACCACAATTAAATACACAATTAAAATTTACAATTTCGGAGTTGGGGATTTAGCTCAAGTAGTACAGCACTTGCCTAGCAATTGCAAGGCCCTGAGTTTGATCCCCAGCACTCAAAAGAAAAAAAAAAAAAAAAAAAAAAGATTTGTAATTTTTTTAAAGATAACTTTTAACATGTTACTCTTGAGAAGCTATATTTAATATAAAGTAATATAAAATTCTTCCTGAATTTGGGACATACGAAATATTCCAATTATATCAATTATGGGACTCAAAAGCATAACTAAGAATTACTTCGGGGAAGAAGATATCTGATTTTAATCTCAAAATACAATTCACAATTTTGTATTTATTTTCATTGGCCTTCCACAGCACAACACAAATGTGCTTTTTCTGGGTGTTAACACCAAAACAGCATCAAGACTGACAACCTAGCTTTTTGTCTTTTGGTCTACAGTGATGAGGACAATGAAGAAAAATAAAGAACAATAAAATATTTAAAATGTTCTCCACATATTTAATGGCATTTATTTAATTTAATTTATATTGAGGGGTTTCTTTTTCATGCTAAAGGTTTCAACTCTATTCTTGAATTTTCTATCCTCTCAAACCTGCCAATTTTCCTCATATAATAAACCAACCACCCTGGCCAACCTTCTAGTATCTCTCTCACTTTTCTATATTAGGCAATTTTCCAGATAATTCAATTTGTCTCTCTATTACTTATAACAATTCTAATTTGCCCTCCATAAACACCAGGAATCTCTAGCGAAGCAAGTGAGAATGTCCCACCATTGGTTTCCCACCACCATAGACCTCCATCATGGCTTCTCATGTAACAGGAACTTCAAGGCCCCATGTGGTGTGGCTCTTAGTCCAGAGACTTTTCAACGCTGTCTCTCATTTATTCCTCTACAGAAACACTACTGGCTTTCCTTTAGTCCTCTGCTGGCATCCCTTGGACCATGGACATGCGAAGTGCTTCCCTCTCTTGTCCTAGTTACCTCTGACTAACATTTTCTTCAGCTCTCCCCAGACCTTCATTTCCTCCAAGGAGACTTTGCCAGCACCTTCTTCTACTAAGGCAAATGTTCCTGCAATTCGATCTCACCGCATCATCGGGCCATTGATTCACACTTTCTAAATCTAATGGAGAGACTTGGTTCTTACCTGTCTTCCGCCAAAGCATTTGACCAAGTTGAGCATCGCTTCTTTTATAGAAATTCATGTTTCACTTGTTTTATTTTCTTTGACTCTTTTGTATGTATATTGCCATCTGTTTGCTCCTCTTAATGTTAGAGTACTTAAGAACTCAGTCTCAATGTGTTTGCTTTCTTCTCTAGTTCCGCTCATGCCTTTGATAACATTGTCTAATTTCACACCTACCAGCTATCTCTAATTTCACGTGTTCAGTACAGACCTCCTATACTTTTACAATGTTCCCCCCAAATCCCCAAATGCAACTAGTGAACAATGTTATTCTTTCAGTCATGCAAATGGACTATCTAGACAGGTCTTTCCATCATGACACAGAATAGTCTCTACTGCAAAACATAAAGGGGAACAGTTACACAGAAAGCAATAAGATAATCCAGAGAAAAAGTTCATGTGCAAACCCTTACATATTAGGAAATAAATATAGAAATCATGTCGAATGAAGCAGAACTTTAAACCCAACTAGAATTATACACATTTTGACGCATTGATTGATCTTACAATACCATTTTCCTGAGCACACTTCTTAACCGTGTTTCTGTGATTGGAGTTCAGCATTTCATGTTAACTACGCCTGAAGATTTTCTAGAACATTATTCATCTTATGGAGAAACTAATTACCTTCTTACTTTCCCAAGAGTAAGTAAATGCAATTAACATAAAATGAGTGAATAAGAGACCCATATCGAAAAGAATAAAAACAGAATGAGAAATAAGAAGTCTGTCTAGAGAATATTTTCATGGTCAATGTTCCCATCCAAGTAGGTAAAATACACAATTCACTATCATTCTACTTTATCCCTAGTCTCAGCCCCATATCTATCTGATAAAAGGAACCTAGGCAAATGGACTTAAATGACTCAATCAGATTTAGGCAGACTACTATTAACCAATAAGGTCTCTTTAGGTTTTAATAGACTAAAAGCTTGAATTCAATTTAAGCTGTCAGTATGTTTGATTTTGAATTTTTGCCTGGCCTCTTACTCATTTTGAGAATATAAAGAAGATTTTGTCTCTCTGCTTCATTTTCCACATTTTAAAAATGAGGTTAATAATAACACCTGTCTCAGAGGGTTTTTTGAGGATTGAATTAGCAAATATAAAACTTTAGTACATGGTTTGGCACATGGTAACATTTAGGAAAAATTAAGTAGAATAATTATTATTTTTAATCACACATTTAAAAGTTGGAAAAACTCTGCAGTTTAAAATTGCACATTTATAAACAAAACTGCACTACCATATATATCAATGATGACTTTCATAATTTTCCTAGAAAAGTGAGATGAACTAAAATGTGGATTAAGAAAATAGTCTTCTAAAAGGTATTAGCTGAGGGGTGTTCAACTGGAGTTCTTAGTGAATATGTGCTATAGGAACATAATATGTTTTAAATTTCCGTGTATATGTCTAATATCTTGTTTTTCATTTTTTCCACTGATAACAAAAACAAATTTAATTTCACATTTTGTTATATACACCTCTGTGTGTAATTTCTTTCTTATTTTTTTCCCTTTTATCTTTTGGTGGAAATTCTTTGTTGATTTTTTTATATACTTTGGTTTTCATAGGAAAAAAAGAGAAAAAATGTACACAGAGTGAGTCATTCATATATTTCATATAATTATTTTTAATTTTATAATGAATATAAACATGAAGATAAAATTTAACTAGTACTACAGAAAAGTTTTAGCTGGTATATTTAGTTCTTAAACTAAATATTTTCGTATTTGTTTGTTTTCCCAACAGATGGTATTCAAATAGTAACTGTAATTGTGGTAACAATGGTAACAGAAAAAAATGTATTGAGTGTTTACTCTGGTCCATTTTCTAGGTTAATCTCTTTTTTAAATGTTATACAATAAGTTTTCACAACTAATGAGTGATATGTGAATTTTAGGAAAGTTGGTCAAATTGCCAAGACGCTCAGATCTCGTTAATTTCAAAACCAGGGTTCAACCTATATCTTTTAGAGTACAAAAATGAAAATTATAAAATAAAATATGTGGTACACTATATCGTACAAATTCGAATGTATGTGCCCCACCTAAGATAAAACCTTGGAATAGTTTGAAGGTATATTTTAACTTTATTATCTATGTGCTGTTTAATCCAGCCCTAAAGGTCATATTTTTGTTTTACAGCTGATTTATTAATATATTTTACATGAATTTATCATTTATTTAATAGTATTATGACTATTACTCAACCAATTAAATAAATTGAAAGATTCATTCTCATTTGAGCAACATATTTATCTTAATTTATATACTTGAGGAGTTGGCATTATATTTTAATTCTTACACAAAGCCAAAATAATTTGTTTTAAATTTGAACTATTTTTTTTTTTTAATTCGAGTACTGAGTAATGATAATATGACTATTAGGACCTAAAAGATTTACCTTGAAAATGATAGTTAAAAGCTGGCGCTCTAGAAATGACATCAAATGTTGTCCTTACTTTTGTTGCCAAATTTTAAATTAAATTTGAAGCCCCAAAATCAGGATTAAAGACTAAAATTATTTTTCCCAGGTCAAAAAAATTTAAAAATATGTATGACATTGAAACAACATTAATCATTAAGATACATTTGATTAATTTCTAAAAATTTATAATAAAACAAGTTCAAATAATTTTGCATATAGATATTTTAAAAGTACCCTAAAATGTCCTTTTTTTCTGTCTTTCTTTTTTTTTTTTTGATGTCTTTCTAAGTGACAAAGAGCTGATGGATTTACTTAAAATTCAGTATAATATACAAATGTAGAATAAATTGTAGAGAATTGATGATTAAAGCAATAGACAAGTTAGAAATAATTCCAGCCAAGCTGGGAGGAATGAGTGATTTGAAGATGAGATAAAAGCTACTATGTGGATTAAATGAGGATGATTAGATAACCAGTCGGATACAAGAGTTACTAGTGAGAAGTGAAAGATGTTTTGAATCTTTTAAACCTGGGAAATTAGAATATTATTGGTGTCATAAGAAAACATAGTAAATCCAAAGAGTTCAGAACATTTCAGGGAAATGTTCAACATGCTGATAGAAATATCAGGTAACAGCTTTACAGGTAAGAACAAGCCCAGGAAAATGACAGCAAAAATCAATAAAATAGTGTTATAGGGAGAAGACAATTATATTAATTGATTCTCCTTTGACTATAGGGAAGCAAAATCTATCTAGTGAGCTTAATTAAAAGAAAGCTGTCCTAGACTCAAAGGATAAACTAGAACCTTGGAAATACATCACAGCAAGGGGCTTGAATATTATTGGGATACCATATTGATCTCTTGCTTTTTGTATATGTCTACTTCATTCTTCTCTCTTTTCTCGGATTTAATTTATATTATTAAATCCACATACAAAATTAATGGCTCTGAAGCATAATCAAATGAATTTATCTCTTTCCTTTTATCATCCCTTTCTCTTTTCCCCTCCCCCTTTTCCCCTTTGAGCTCTAAATTTTCAGAGAAGCCATGTGATTGGCTCATTGGTTCTCCTCTTAACAGTTAGCGATGGTGAGGGGTCTGCGTGTGTGTACACGATCATCGAAAAAATCTCTCTCTCAAAGGAACTTTGGAGAAATAAATTGGCATTGTAGTAGGTGGTGCTCTCAAGGATCGGGAGGGAAAAAAAAAAAAAACTGACCTGAATAAAACCTACATTTCAAAAACAAAATAGATGAGAGGGAAACAAAAAGTCAGAAATAATTTTAAAATAAAGAAAACTGAGCATGCATACAAGGTAAGAGAATTGGAAAATCAATATGAAGATTGAATTAGAGCTTCAAAATAACTATTTCTACAGTGATTAAGAAAGAAATAGCTGCTACATGACTTGTGTAAGTATTACATTTAGTTATTAATGCAATATTATTAATTAATATTTAAAATAAAGATGATTAACAGGTACAGATTAACCTTGATGAATGTGATCATTATGTATACAATGTACCAATACATGTTCTTGGTAAAAAATAAAAAAAAAATTAAAAAAAATAAAAATGAATGTAGGGTAATTTAATATTTCTTGTAACTGCTAACTGACTTCCAGTGAACTATTTTTCTATCTAAATATCCACATACTATTCTTTTAAGAGACTGTTTAAAATTTTTATTGAAAAATCAACATCAAATTCACCAGTCTATGGTTTCTAGAATGAAAATATTTCTCTCTCTCTTTTTTTTTTTAAATGAGAACACATTCCTTTCTCCAATTTCCAGAAGGTCTCAACATTTGCAGGACTCCATGAGGATAAATGAATCAGCTGTGATCCTCTCCCAACTTTGTTCCCTGGGAAGTACCTCATCTGCGCCAAGAAAAATGAACTATTTTTAAGCAACCATCTGCTCTCATGTTATCTGGGCTTTTATATTCATCTTATCAACATTTTCACTCCCGTTTAAAGACCATTTGCTTTGACATATAAATTGAACGATAAAAGGTTTGAGTAGTTCCCTTCAACACATTTACACACTGTATATCCTTCTCAAGCAATAATTGCAAATAAAATTTCAGTCTCTACTGGAGGCACAGTTAATTTTTAAAAAGTGTCATTTCTTGTCTCTATGACAGCGTGTACAGGAACAGGGTGAATTACACCTGCAAGCCCCTTGCAAAGTTGTGTGCAAGTGGAGAGAGGAGATTCAAACAAAACTGTTCGGTGTGGAACAGGAGGGAAGGGGTTGTAGGAAGTACAAAACTGGGGACAGATATACTTGCAGTATAAAACCCTAGCCGGCTGGAGTCCTGACACGACTTGGAAGGCACCGTAGTATAATTTATTGCTATAATCCTCCAACAGAAAATTTGCTTTCCTTTATTTAAAACTTCCCAATCTCTATGTAAGCGTTTAAATGATTTTCAATTAATGTTGAGAATTCAGTGAGCTCAGATGTAAGTACTGTATTTTTATGTAATCAAATGCAGCAGTAATTCATGATCGCTCCTTGGCCTATTGTACCATCAGCGAACTTATTTCCCTCTACTCTTTTATAAAAGCACAAGGCTTGTTCAAAATGAACAATCAATATACTAAAACCGACTATACTTATTTCTGCCTCCATACGTTTAGTTCTCCTTTCTAATTCTTTTTTTTTTTTAATACACTATACTTTTTGTGTGCATACTATCCATCCTTTGGGAACCACTTCATGTTATACCTCCTACATAAAGCATTCTCCAAGGAATCCAGCTCTGAAAATTGTCTCTACCTCTCATTACACACATGTGTTATACACCGTAATTAACACATTGTTATACATTGTTCTTAATTCCTCATTCCCAAACCATATTTCTTAACCTTTTGCTATGTAAACATGTGCTTATAAATTTGTAAATATGTACTCATTATCAAATAATTCCTTAGTTGCTCTGTGAATGGATTTATTGTTTTCACAAGTAGACAGATAATGGCAGTGGCAAAAACTGGATACTTCTTCTGCCATGTTTAGTGCAACAACAACAAGAACAGGAAAAACAAAACAAACAAACAAAAAAAAAAAACAAGGCCAAGTGTGGAAAAGAATATAAAATTGACAATAATCTTCCAGCTCATTATTTTACATTTTTAGTATTGTATAAAAATGCATTGCTAGGATAATATTAGCTGCAAATTAAATCTGTGCCCTTATAAATAGGAAGTAGTTAACATTCCAGAGATGGGCCTGTAGTTTACTAATATAACCAGGTATAAAACTAGAGCCTGGTATAAAAAAGTGAAAAAAATATTTTTTGCTATTTAAAAAATAGCGAAGGCTAAATACATAGATTATTTTGAGGAGTATGCAAATCGAACAGATAAACTATAAGTCTACCTCTTACTATGATACACATATTTGAACTTCTGTGAACCCACGAATATTTGGACAGATAAAGGTAAAAGTTGGTCCTTCCAGGGAGATGTTTTGAGTATTAGACAAGTGCACTCATGAAAACGTTTTTAGGTATGTAGCAAAAAGAAATTTAACACATGTAGGAAGTGGAACCAAAGTAACAAATAAAAACTTATAGTGTATAATATTCAGTTTTCAGAGCGATAACTATTCTTTGCAAATAACTCTGTGAAGGCATGCACAACTCTGAGAATTTTTATCAGTTTTATTTTATGTAGCTTTTTTTCCAATTTTCAATATTGACAAGCAAAATAAGATCAATAAGCAAAATGTTAGTGCATAGAGTGAGAAACAAGAAAACAAATCTACAGTACAACAACATGCAAACATAAGCATATATCAGAATAATGTAAATAATATATGTGTATTTGTAAGAATTTACAAATATCTATGCATTGAAACAGTATTATCACCGAGAGAACAGATTCTCTCTTTTACGAGAGCTTAGAAGACTGAGCAAACAAATGAATCATGGTAAATCATGCAGCATGAACAAGAGCTCACCTTTAACTTTATTCTTTGAGGCAGCAGCTGGTACCAAGGAAAGGTTGCAAAGAAGAAGAAACAAATATATTAGTTGTTAGAATCTTTAGCAAGAAAACAGAGATATTATAGTTAAGTGAGTTAAAGTTGAAAAGAATACACCAGTGATTGCATAATGAACACATGTTATGGGAATGGGACCTATGACAACGAAAATGACAAAAGTTATTATATTGTTAGTAAATGATCAAAATCCTTGAATAAGATAGAGTAAGTTAGGAGCCAAATAGTGCATTTATGAATACCACACGCCACCAAATCCTTATTAGTCTTTTTTCCTACATCTTTCAATTTTAATTCTTAATAATTAAGGACACTGTTATATAGATTAAATATATTGAATGCTATTTAGTAATTAAAATATAACCCATAAAGGGTGAATAAATTAGAAAGGTAGGTCATTTCCATTTATTGAGTATGCTTTACTATACGTCAGAGATAGAGGTTGAGCCTTTTCTGTATTTTCTTCCTGACAATGACAACTTCAAGAAGTAAGTTTTGTTTCCACATACCTGTAAATGTGGAAACTGAAACATAGAAAGCACCAATTGCGTGCTAAACAGGGCACAGGAAACTTAGGATTTGATCCTAAGTGCATCCAACCCTAAAATCTGCACTCCTGGGTTCAACCATGATGTGGAGCTGGAGTTTAAGGCCTGGGTCACTAAGTTGAAAGCACCCCTTCTTCAACACAGCCCAAACTCAATTATATGATTTTTTAGGCTCTAGATATTTTGATAATTGTTGACCACACAGCTATGAAATTTGAAAATTTCATTACTTTAATTGGTATGATTCCCTTAAGAGGTAGAAATTTAAACTTATTTATGTCTAGGGGTAAATACTATTTGGGGCAGAAGTAAATTTAATGAGGAATTTTATTACTCCTACAGGACAGTTACTCACTCAAAGGATGACTTCTAGTTAAAATGTATAATTAGGTACCTCGAAACATTTTTGAAGTGATATATGCTACTTTGATTAAATAGAGGAAATAAAGATTGAAAGAAGAGGGAGCTTTTCCTTTTCTTTCCTTTCCCTTTCTTTTCTTTTTATTGTTTTGATGCTCTCAAATGATGTTAAAGATGTAGTTGGCCATGTCCTAACTGGGAAATACAGAGTCTCTAATTCAGTAGACTGACCTTTAGTGAAATTTAATTGAGATGTTAGATCTAGTATTCAGGATATAGGTATGGAAACTTTTAACTTACACTTCAATCTGCCAAGTTATTTAGACTTTAGAAAATTTTCAAGAAAGCATATTTAAATCACAGCATAACTTAGAGAAAGTTGCATTTTCAATCATGATCAAAAACATTATCTTAATATTTCATTTTATCTAATAAATATTTTCTGACTAAAATAACCTGAAAAATTATTTTGGGAAACATGACTAGGTCCTTGCTTTAGACTGGCTCAAGCTATTTATTATGCAACTTTGAAAGGGCAGTAGATAGTTGGAGAGGAAAAAATCTAATAATACCATTATGAAACTAAAAAAAAAAAAAAACTTAAAACTCAAAGAATGAATGTTAACTATTAGCTTCTTTGTGATATTTTTACTAATTATGATACAATTCAACAAAAATTAATAGCACATTAGTCACTTATATAGTATTAAATGTAAAAAAATTATGTTTACTATTCCAAAGAGATTTACTCTTTTTAATCAATAAAATACTTTTCTTCATTGCATCAGTACAAATTTGGTACACATCAAAACATTAGAGGTGATATAAAAAGTAAACAATACTCCTCTCTTCCACTGTCAGCTTTTAAGATAACCATTGTTAAAAAGTTGCATTAAACTATTAACAAAATAAATACTGTTATTTTTAACTGCAAATGTTCTCCAAAAATTTATTTTGTATGTAGATTTTGTG
Organism: Hystrix cristata; assembly: GCA_004026905.1. Lineage (NCBI taxonomy): Eukaryota > Metazoa > Chordata > Mammalia > Rodentia > Hystricidae > Hystrix > Hystrix cristata. The sequence continues at coordinate 15,367 of PVJO010008710.1, read as the reverse complement.
AAACAGTATCATACTGTGATATTATTTTGCAATATGCTTTCTTCATGTCTTCCAGGTTACTAGAGTTCCAATCATTTCAGAATTGCCTATTTTTCTACAGTTTATATGAAGTATGAGACTTTTTATGATTATAGACTCTTTGTAGCATTTTTTTCTACTAACAATTCTGTTATGCACATCTTAAAAGAATAGCTTTTATACACTGTAATGATTTTTTATTCTGGTGGAATAAATTTGCAGGTTGTTTTAATATTTCCATACAGAAAACAGTTGACAAAAAGAAAAAAGAAAACCTTAAATATTGCAGACAGAAGGGTTGCGAATATTTGGAAAGGAGGTGTGGAAGTGTACTGAATACTCTAAAATAAAAGGAAACTAGAAAAAATAAAAGAGAATCAGAAAGAACAAACCTACTGTTCCAAACAGTTGGTAAATTACAAACTCCTCAAAAGTTTTAAATTACAAACTTATTCATTTAATTTTTTTATTTGTTTTTAGTTACAAATTCAGTTTTTAATTTTTTGTAGAATTTTAATACAGTTTAGAGTTTCAAAAAATAGAAAACAACTTCAGCTGCATCTGGTTTCTTTTGTATTATATTATTTGCTAACAAATTTGCCTACATTTCAAATAAATTTTTCAAATGTGTTAATACATTGATTTTTTTTCATGTGAAGAGAAGTTTCATGTCAAACTCAAGTATATCTTTTAAAAAAATTTAGCATGAATTTAAAGAAAAATTGCCAGAAATTTTAATATTTTGAGATAATACTTATTAATTAGTATGTGATACATAACAAATACAACCATCTTTAAAAAATATTTTTGATTATACAGAGTGAAATAAAAATAGAAAAAGCAAAATTTTATATTTTTCAGTGGGATATAGTTACATTGCAAGAAGTTCTCAAACACTAACTAAAGAGAGAATTTTTTTCGTAGATTCTTGGGCAAGTACCAAAATAAAACAGAAAGGAAAACAAAAGTTCTATGCCTGTTTCTCTGTGTGTATTCAGGCAGCTAATACTAGACCAAGCTGCTTAATATAATTGGAGAGAGGCCAGGCTACCAGGCTTGTTAGCCCAATTATAATTCTCTACGTTCTCAATAAAAGAAGCCAAGATGACAGCAATACTGTCATAAATGTCATGTTCAATACTTGTAAGATTTTCCATTGTCAGCACAGTCCAATTATAAGTCAATTGTAAAGTGCACATTGCACACCACCCAAAAGCGACTGAAAATTACCTTAAAAATGCAATTCACACTGTTCATAGTTAAAATGAAAAGAGGAGAATTAACAATATTTTGACTAAAAGAAAGTTTAAGATACAACATCAACATTTCTTCATCTTTACAATGAAAGTAGCAAGTTGTGACAATAAATTTACAGTTGTTCACGCATTTATTTCAGGTATGAGTAGTTATAACATTAAATTTATAAATGAAAATATAATAATAATAATATAAAAGTTATGCATATAATTTTTGAAGGAAATCATGTGAATAAAATATTGTTATAGCTTTTTACGTATGAATCCTGAAGAGTTAATGTCAGTTATTATATTAATAGGGCTATTCCCTAAAATTTCTGATACAATCAAAAAGTAAAAATTAATTCACTCTATTACCATGTGATTAACTAATCCCATTGAAGGAGGAAAATCTGACTATTTGGAAGGGGTATCGTTAACTAAATTTTGGGGGAAGAATTGGAGACTGAAGCATTATTTCTCAAAATGGATTCTAGGATCTATAAATAGAGCATGGGAGAATCGTTAAGGATTTTTTTTTAAATTTCCTATCTCAATTTTACCTACCTAATCACATTTTCCTTATTCTTTTGTGTCTTATTTCTTATTTTCACACTTAAAGTTATATATTTTGTCAGTATGTGCAACATACAGATAATATGACAGTGCTGGATTAATGGGCGCCTTAGAAGTAATTACTGAAAAGTTATTTATCGATGAAACATTTAGTAAACTGTTAGCAAAGACATTACCAGTGTTTGCCTACAGAAAGTTAATGGAAAAGCACTGTGGATATTTTAAGATTACGTACATAAATATACTGAGATATTTTGGTATTTTAGCTTTATGTTTTCTGTTCTTTTCATATGCAAATTAATAAATAAGAGATCTTTTTTAAAGGAAGAAATAAACTTAGAGTTTATACTTTCCAAAGAGACAGTTTTCTGCCTTCTATGACTTCATATTTAGTTTTATTAGATTTTTCCCTTCGTGCACTTGTATCTGCAATGAAACAATATAAAATAATCCATTGCCATTGGCAGATATTGTACAATATAAACACTTTAAACATAAAAATACTACTTTTAGAGCACACAGAAAAAATTATAAATATAGATGATACTAGCAATGTCAATACTTCCCAAAGGAAATGCAATTAAAATGAAGAAAGCCAAAATACTACCAAACTGGTTGGGAAAGGATAAATGAATTTTTCTGTATCATAAATCTTTGTAGCAAATGTACAATTAAAAGACTGTACTAGATGAATATATGTATGCTAAATTCACTAAGTCAAAGTTAACCTTATCTTGGTGTATAACACAGGAGTGCTAATCAATACCAGATGTTTTGACTTCTTACAAAGAAGGAAATCACACTGATGTAAAAAGGAAAATTATTGTTACACCTAATGTATCAGCTAGCACATTTGTACAGTCTCTCAAGACGTGAAAATTAAAATTGCATTACTGAGCTAGGTAACTACATATATTTCCTTTTTATTCTCCAATCATCTAAGACAGAGTAAAACACATTTTTTCACTAATCTTCTGAGACTTACTTAAAATAATATTTTTTTAACCATCAACTAACATCATCTGAACATCAGAAGTTTTTTAAGGCTCATTAGATTTGGATAACTTAGAGAAGTGTGCCTTTAACTTCTTTAGTATTTTTCCTTAATAATCACACGAGCTTCATACACAGAAAGAAGTGTTAAAAAATCATGTTCAAAATGTTTTACCAAGAAACACTTGCTATAGAAGTTATACCCCTGAAGAACCAAAATCTTAACGCACGGAAATTTCTTTTAATAGGGAAATTTAAAGTAATAAGTAAGGAGAAGATATTCCTCAACCTTCACCATTACTACTGCCATAATTAGAACAGAGACTACCAGGTACAACATTACCTTCCCATTATAGGATGAAACACACCTAAGAAATATTTTTGCCAAAATTATCTTACTTGGATAGGATTGTGCCTCTACACTGAACTTCCAATGTCGAATAAATACAGGGGACAAAAATATATCACATCAATACAACTAAACAAATATTAAATACTGAAACATATTTTGACACATACAATTTGGGTAGTTGGTTCATTTAACTAAATCAATTTCAAGAGAAAAATATAAAACGCACGAGGAAATTGAAGGATATGTCAACTGAGACCTGGGGATGCAACTCACTGGGAGAGTACATGTTAAGTACACAAAGGATCTGGATTCAATACCTAGCACTGAAAAAAAAAAATATATATATATATATAAACTCATTTAAACTCATTCTCATATACAGTCTTCTTCAGATCCTGATTTTAAGCAGTGGATATTTTATTATGTTACGGAATTATTAATATTTGTGTGGGGTACTAGTATTGAAATTATGCTTTAAATAATATTTATATAAATTTAATTATTTTAAAAGTTATCTCTTATTTGGCATTGATTTCTAAGTAATGTTGAGATGTATGTGGTGTGATTAAAAAATATAGTGAATGATAAAATTTTTAAAATTTATTACAGCAAAAGATACATCGTGAGTAATTCTCCTCAAATTACTCCTGCACTCCTCAAATCCACTTAGACAATTGTTCTTGACACCTCCTGAAGCAGTTCTGTAATCCTTTTTCATGAATGTCTTTAGTTGTGCTGCTGTAGCTGCCTCGATGTCCTGAATCCATTCAATGGTTTACATTTCATGCTCATTTTGACTTGGGATGAATTAGAAATTGCAAGGTGCCGGATTCAGTGAATAAGGTGGATGAGGGCACCCCGTAATGTTTTTACTAACCTGCTTTTTCCTTTGGAGAGCATTTCACAGCAGCAGTCACTATATTTTTGAACTTTCCAAATCTGTTTATTGTATAAAATAGTAATTACACTAGATAAATGCTGCGATTTTGCCAAAGCACTGAGAAGTGACACAGGAAACCATCTACAGTGTGCTCAAAAGTTAAGTAAAAGTCCTTTTTTGTGTGTGGCGTAATACTTTTTTTTATTAATAAAGGAGAAGTAGAAGTGCACACGGAAGAAGATAGATCTTTTGCAAATGGGAAGAGGTCCAAGAGAGGAAGGATGAGGGGTAAGGAAGAGTGGAATGAAAATTAAGTGGAATATGCCATGTACAGGAACCTAATAAACTCAGTGTAAACATTGCACATTACAAACATGAGCTAAAGTTAATAATATCAATAAGGATGAAAATGGGGAAAGGGGAGGTAGAAGAGGAGAGAGGTATGGAGGAGGCATGAGGAAGGGAATGTTTTAAAATGGAAGCATTTTTATTATGTACATGTACTCACTCCCCAAGGTGATTGTACGATACATGTACTGCAAATGTGTATTGAAAAATAGAACCAAATAAGTCACTGTATTTTGTATCACACCTCATAAAGACACTCAGGAAAGACTACTTTCAGAAATGCTTCATAAAATGGTAAGAACAATGTGTTCTTGGAGCAAAAGGGAGTATCTTGATGAAGATTAATGACAATGGATCTATTACCATAATAAATTATTTTTATTTAAACATCCACCGTATATTCTGATCACTCTTTCTCCAATGTCTATTTTATTTTTTATTTTTTGTATATATTTGACATTTTTATAACACAAATTGTTAAAATATTTTAAATGTTCAAATAAAAATCTTAGTGCATTTCTGTTTTAAGTGTTACTCTTTCTTATGACAACATGATAGTTTATATGAAACAGCAATATTAGTTTCCTATTCATATTTTTGTAAGATGAGGTCAATTCAGTTAGCACATATATTACTTACAGAATGTACAAGTCAAACATCCATTTTAAAAATAATGTTGGTTTCTGAAATTCTGCCTCTAAGACTTGTGATAACAGTAAGTTTCTACTACAAAATATCCATTTTACTTCTTAAAAATGTATCGGAATACTATTGTATGGTTTTGTCTACTTTGTGTATATTTTGAGATTTAAGTAAAATATATAATTTTTTCTCCTTGCAATATTGTTACTTTATGAATACCAAATTAGTTGTTTTTTATCAAAATAAGGATGGCAGTGTATTAGAATTTTTTTTCCTGTCTATTGTTTCCATTCTTCTAGCACTGGGTTTATTTATAAAATATTACACTATTTTATTCCATATTCCTTTTTCTCTCAAGAATCGCTTTGCCTTGTGAGTCGCTACTAATTTCTAAATCTCTCTCTCTTTTCTTTTCTTCTTTATTTTTATTTATTTATTTATTTATTTATTTATTTTGAGACAGGGTCTTTCTATGCAGTCCAGATTCTCCTTGAGCTCACTACACAGCCCAGGCTGGCCTCAAACTCGCAGTGACTTTTTGGCCTCAGTCTCCAGGAGGTAGGACTGTAGGTCTGTGCCACCATGCCCAGCTCTTAAATCTCTTTTCCTAATGCTATATTTCACTCTTCCCTGTAGGTTTACAAATTCTGTCTTTGTATGCATAAAGAGAAGTTTTCAAGTCAAAAACAGGACTCAAATTCATGCCTTCAGAAGAGAATATAAGATAACTGCCAAACCTCCTGGATCTCAGATTATGTGACTCTTGAGAAATCACAGAAATTTGGTGCATTCACAATAAATAAAGTACAACCATTGACGTTGTATTTTATTTCTACCTTAGCAAACCAAAAAGTTATTTTATAAATATTGCAACCCTGTACATGAACAAAGTAAAGTGCGGAAGATTTGTTCCATTTCACGCTATTTCCCTGCTACTCAGTAGATAAATTCAGTGGATGTGTTTGTATATATGTAGTATACTTTAGAACATTTTGCCAAGTCCATGAATGCTATTCCATGTGATGAAGCTTTATAAATATATCCTTCGAAAACAACTTTCAAAGTGAGCTGGGCTTCTCCTATTTTCTAGATATTATAATTATAATTTCATTTTTTTTCTACGGAATAGTACTCTAATTAGAATATTTTATTCAATTTATTGTAAAATGTCTTGTATTTTACTAACGTGAACGTATGTAAAGTAAATGGTGTTTTGTGCTTGTGTTAGCAGTGGTAAAATAGCAGAGCAACTATAGTCGTTTATTTGAATACTCTTTGGAAGACCTTGTTTTACTGCGTAATCTTGGTTCCGCAATAGAACTGAGAAGAAGGTACAGAGACTTTCTACCTGCTCCCTGTCTGCAGACATACTCTGTGTCTGTTATCAACATCATCCTTGCGAGTTAGAGATCTGTCACAACCGAGACTCTTACACTGTGTGGATTCACTCCTGGTAGTATACATTCTATATTCTATGAGTTTAGAGCTATACGTCATGACAACTGTTTATACTTGTTTGAATAATATTTGGCCCCTAAAGTTCTGATTGTAATGTAGAGCAATGGAATGGATTCCACCAATAAAAATCCAGATTCTAAGAGAGAAGGTAATATATATAAAAGTATATGACAGGCATTCACACCATGTGTATATATGCACCTACTGTATGTGTGTGTGTGTGTATGTGTGTGTGTAGAACATAATTTGTATAATCATGCACACATTTTTTTCTGAGTTTATGTTATACCAAATATAGAATTTATTTTATATAAACAAATAAACACTTTTATTGACCGATAAAAGTTTCTCAATCATTCAAATGAATGGTTAGGATAGAATAATGTAAAAGAAACTGTTTCTACCTGGTCATTACACAGACCCCAAGAGATTACAGCATCAGCTAAAGGATCTTAGCCAAAGGAGATGGAAAAAGAGAAAAACAGGGTCAAATAAAAATAGGTAAACAGAAAAAGATTATTTGACAGAAATAACCAAATGTTTTCCCAAGACAAGTATGTAGTTTTTGCAAAAATGTAACTGAATGAAGAGAGGTATGAAACTCAGGACCATATGCTGATTTGTCCTATCATGTTTAGGCAAACAGTCTTGAGGGAAACATAAAGTCAATGTTCCCTAACTCCTAATTACTAGATAATGAGTTAATTCTGGAAAGCTGCACAACTGGAGAATGTGGCTAGTAATAAAGTAGTCTATCTAATCTCCTTCACTGTGGCTCCAGGTAACCTGCTTAAATGTCAGAAGAGCTCCTCATTCTAAGGACCTGGCAAGGTCAAGCTCCTGCACGCACAGCATATTTTCCAGAACTCCTGGGTTTTGTTCTCTAGCAGGGTCCCCAGTGAGGAGCTATTATAAGATGAAAGGTGACCGCCAAAAAGTGGCCCATCAGCCACTATGTCGAATTCTCTTTTGCTGCTTCTATGATCTCACTGTGACTTATACTTCAGGTAGGATCGAGATTCCTAAATCTAAGTCAGCCATACGGTACAGGATACACACACTTAACGTGCATTTGGTTTTTAAAGTATGCTAATCCAAAGAACACTTAGATGCCTTTCCACTGTTCATCTCTTCTAGACACCAAATGAAGAAAACACATCAATTCAGAAATTCTCTTTTTCAAATTCTTTTGACAAAAACATCAGTCATGTTTACTATGATATAATTAAGAGTTTGTGACACACAGATGTGATATTACCTGAAGTTAAATGTAACAAGAGTTTTGATATAGTAATGCTAATTATAACATGAATATTAGGGTACAGACAATGGTTTAAGAGAAATGATGAAGTTTCTTTAAGACATAAAAAATGAGCAGTCTAGGACCCCCTATGACATCTAAAATTGGAATTCGCAATAAGCCAGTAATATGATGCCATTTATCAATGATATAATGAAGTTCTCACAATTCTATTTTAAGACATATTAAAATAGATGAAATATTTCACAGTTTGAGCCACTTGAAGAACATATAGTTTTTTAAAATATGTTATAAAGGTTAACATAACTGAGGTTTCTGTGCCAAATAAAGTATTGATCAACATGAAAAGTAGTTGAAGAATATAGTTATTATCTAAAATATATATGTATTATGAGTAGAATGTTATTTTCTGAGTAGAATGTTATTTGTGAATTTCTGAGTAGAAAGTTATTTGTGATTATTTCAAATATTTTCTGAGTAGAATGTTATTTGTGATTATTTCAATATTTGCAGTGAAAGCGCTTCCACACATGGTGTATTCTAATTGTTAAAGTGCTAATAGGAAATGATAATTGAGTCATATGGAAATAAAATTGCAAGTGGTCTTACGAGTTCACTTTCGGAAAATTTATATGGGGTACTTGCAAAATCTTCTGCACACCAACTTTATGGAATATTTATTTGGAAATCTGTCACTAACTGTACCTAAAAAAGCCCTTTGGAAAATGTTATTTCAAGCAGCATCAGTTATTAAGATTGATGACAAAACCGCAGAGGAGACCGCAAAGAGAAGATGAAAATTATTTTAATTACAAACTACATAATTACAATGTAGTAAACAAGGAACTTTTTTTTTTTTTTGTGGTGCCGGGGATCGAACTCAGGGCCTTGTGCTTGCAAGGCAAGCACTCTAATCACTGAGCTAAATCCCCAGCCCCAAACAAGGAACTTTGTATTTTACATGTGGAAGGAAGTTAGGTTATGAATACCTTGAAATTTTGTGAACTGTTTTTCATCTTCAGAATAGTGCAAATATTTCAGAAGAAAGGCTGATGAAAACAGTTATGAGTACAAAGCAATCATAATTTGCTCAAGAATACCAGCAGCATTATTGTATATTGAAATTAGATTCAGGTGGTTTTACATTATAGTCAAATGCAATTTGTAATAAACTTCACCAGTGAATGGGTAAACAAAATGTCTTTTGAACATGACAAGTAAGTGATGCAAAATATATTCTGTATTCTTATATTCTTTAAATGGTACTGCAGGTGAGTGAGAAGATTACATCATCCTGTGCTACAGGCAAGTTATATGCTGAATTAGTTTTCCAGTCACTGGGACACAATGCCAGACACCTGCAATTTAGAGGATGAACAATTTCATTTGGCTAACAATTCAGTTCATAGTCAACTGGCTTCAAGGGGTAACTATTATGGCCGAAGGACATGGCAGAGCAAAGTTTCTTAGTTCATGGTGGCCAGGAAGCAGAGTAGGGGAAGATGCGAGAGATGAAGGGGCCACAGACCAAGTACAGTACTCAAGGTTACATCTCCGTGACCTAAATATACACACACACAGATGTAAGTTTTAGTAAACTGCTTTTCATTTCCCAAGCCAAGCAAGATGACACACGTAGGCTTAAATACCACAGCTGCTACTCTTAGCTTGTACACACTACATTCATTTTATACATGAAATACTACATGTGAGTATATAATTTCCAATATATTAGCATAATAATTTTAATGAAATACTAATCTGAAAAAGATAGGCAGTTATTAATGGTGTTTATTGTAGTTGTTTTTTTAAGATGGAACATTCTACTTTGAGGTTAAGTGTCCATGATAGCCATATTTAAAATGAAAAATAATAGTAATTGCTATGGTTAAAATGGATTATTGACTTGATTGGCTTAGGATCTTCCAAGGGGATTAGTAAAGCGCATTTTTGTGTATGTCTGGGTGGGCCATAGGTGTGTGTTCTTGGGGTCTATATCTGATCCTTGACTCCTTCATTTCTTCACTGTTTCCCTATTCTGCTTCCCAACCACCATGAACTAAGCAGCTTTGTTCTACTGTACCCTTCTGTCATGATGTTTCTGCCTTGTAGTGAGATGGCACGGAAACTGAGCAAAATTAAACCTTCCTCATGTAAATTGTTTTAGACTATGGGAGTTGGGAATTGTTTCCCGGTGATGGGAAGAGCAACAAATATACTAATTTTAGCCCTAGTGTTTTCAGGCCCTCACTTTGAAGAAAAGATATTTTAAACATAACAATATGATGCAGTGTGTATATCTGAAAAGAAAACAGTGCTATTTATAAACCATAAACTTCATTGACTCAAATTGAAAATGAATTATTAAACACTTTTCCTTTGCAGTCAGTGGCCTACCTTAAATACTGTAGGGTTAATAGTAGTAAATCTCAGTTACAAAATAATTTGATGATCTTTTAAACATTTTTGTATCTATGATTACATAAGGATTGACAAACTCTAAGGTCAGACTTTGCTAATTATAAACTGCATACATGAAAATTGAGATCAGAAGGATGGTAAGATTTTTTCCTCAGGTTTTTGGTTGTGTGTGTGTGTGTGTGTGTGTGTGTGTGTGTGTGTGTGTGTGTGCGCCAGGGATTAAACTAAGGGCCTTGTGCTTGCTAGGCAAGCACTCCAACCTTTTTCTCAAGATTAACTAGCTACTCAGGACCGAGATTGTGAAGGTGCAGAATCTTCAAAATCCCCATACAGGAATCTTTCCCTCACTCTGTAGGACTTAGTGTTCAGGAATTACTTTCTTGCTCATCTATGGTACAATAATTCATCTAACTTAGAAAATGTTGTGTCACTATAATATTTTAATAATTTTCTCAAACTGTTTTCTGTATAGATATTATTAAATGCTAATAGAATTCCCAATAGTTTACAAAAAATGTATTTAAGAGAGAAATGAAGATATAACCTATCCTTAGGATTTTAAATAATCAAATTAGAACTAAATTCATTCAGGTCATTTGCATTTCAATCTACCCTTAAGTTAAAATCCCACCTGGGAATATTGTAGAGAATTAGAAAATCTCAGAGTTCCAAGGTACCATTAAATGTTATCTGTTTTAACCTCCTTCCCAGCATTGATGATCAAATACTGTACACTCAAATCAAAGGTAAAGATATTCTATTCAACATTACAAATTTCAACTATTCTTTAGTTTGAAATTTACAATTTTAGTTAAAAATTAAAGTGATTAAATTTTTATTAAGCATTCCAACACTGTCTCTGAATACAAGGACTAAAAACGAGCCACACAGTGTGCCAAGTGCAGCCACCATAAGACCCATCAATAGCAAGTTATTCTTAAAGTAATATCTAATATTAGACTTTCCACAATGGCTGCAATGTGGAAGTAATTTTGAAGTTACAGTTGTACAGTTGTATATTTTAATGGGAAACAAATTAAAACACATTAGGTGTTCCATTTATGAGATCTAATCTGAGAGTGATACAAATCAAGATAATCTAATAAGCATTTATTGAACATGCACTATAAATTGCAGAGATAATCACGTTATTAGACAAAGAGTATGCTTAATAGAAGTCCCTGTCATCAGAGATCTTATTATCTAGAAAAGGAAACTAATATGTAAAGAAAGTAATTTAAATGGAACATAAATGTAAAACTAGGCTGATGTCATCAGCAGTGAGATTAAGTTTTGGAAAATTCAATGATGCCGCTTAGCAAAGCTGATGGGAAATCTAGGCTGCCACCTGCAAAGGTCTGTTCTACTTACTTCAATGCAAACTCCAGGTAAAACGCTCCACATTATGCCCGTTTTCCTTCTGCTCGTTACAGAACCTGGTGCACGGGACAGGGAGGAGTTGCCATCTAACTTCATTTCCTAAGAGCTAGAATATTAACTTGCCGCATACTCAAGGTAACACACTTTCCAGACTACCGAAGACTTAACATTTAAAATGTTCACATGCAGACAAGGAATTATAGCATACACTGAAGCTGGCAAAACAACTATGAATACGCCTCCTTAAAATCTCGTAAAACCTCCTCTTCAAAGAGATTTATGAATAATGTGAGCTAAATAATTCATGGGATTGCGAATGCCAGTCCAAATAGCCTCTTCTTTTTCAAGGTTTCAGTTTGTAGAACTGTGATCAAAAGCCTTCATCAGTCATGATAGTCGCATTTGTCCTCACTCCAAACAAACCATATTTGCATGTGAATGTTTTTCATTGAAATGAGATATATAATATGCCAGCCAAGGCCCAACTAAAAGGCATTTTATGCCATTTAAATTCAGTCAAATTAAAGGCTGAATGCAACCTAAAAGGTCTACTCTCAGAACAGTGATTTGACACATCATAAATAAGAACCATTTTTTGTTAGCGTGGGTTCAGCACTTGTCAGAAAATTGTACACAGTCAGATTAACAAAGTGCCGCCTTTTGGAGGGAAATAAACTATAAGGAAAAACATGTATGTAAAGCAAAAAACCCACACAAACAAAGAGTGTAATATGGTGTTGCTGGTTCAAGTTGACATTTTTCACTGACATTTACCATACAGGACAGGAAACATTTTCACCTCCTTAAATGCTGAGGAAATGGTCAAAATAACTTTTGTTTAAAATGTAAACTGCAGATCGTGTTTAGGAGCAGGTAAATGCACTGATTGCCATTCAGTCTGGGACAAGTGGCTTTAATGCATCAACTTAATTCTTGGCTTTGGTGAGTGAGCACCTGAAGCAGTAGTAAAATTATAAACTGAAAAGCCAAAATTGAGTTGAAAAATATCAAACATTTGAAAAGGTCACAATACTCTTTGAAAGACTTCAGTGATTTAGAGACCTATTTTCTTTTTTAATATTATGAAGCTTTTATACCTAACTTTTTATTTTTCATTGACTAAAAGTATCACTGGATCACACACAGAGAGATTTTTATATGAAAATTGGTAATTGTGTTAGGCAAAAGGCTAGAATATTTTATAAAAGAAACTTATACAATTTAAGAAACTACCACCAGACATATCGATTCTAAACAAAGCTACAGAAAACTAGCGATTTCACAAATTCTTTAAAATTTCTATTATTTTTCCTTGTTTTAGAGAGATAAATTGGGTAAAAAGTCATATATTAGTAATTAAATATTAAATAAATTTTATTGAATAAAATGTAAGCTTGTAAATTATATAGAATTCAAAAGTATACCTGTACATGCTTGTGTGTGTGTATATATATACATACATAAATAAAGATATGCATGAATAGTTATAGGTGTATAATTCTGAAAACAAATCTCTATCTGAGTATGTTGACTATGGTAACTATCCAAACAATTTTTCTTTGTTCTGATTGAACAAATAATGTACACATTTTAATAGGTTTCTTTTTTTTAATGAAAACAAAAGAGAAATAAGGAAGGATTTTTGTGTGGTGACCTAGATTTCCTTTTCTCCCTACACCAACTTGCAAATTGCTTATTCTGATAGTGAGAAATGTATATATTTTTCATACTTCAATTATAGATGTCATCGATTTGGAAGCAGATGCATTCATATGTAAATAATTACCATAAACAAGTAAATATAAGGAATATATCCAATATGGTAGGGAAATTAGGACAATTCTGATGCAAAGGTACAGACTTCATAGAAGGCAACAAGGAATGGCTTGTGGCAGAAAGACATAATCTATCAGTGGGAATGTGCATGCTAATGAGATGAAGGCAAGGGGTGGGGATGTACCAATGTATATTGCGAGCAGGCACTGATGAGGGCAGATGTAGAAAAATGATTATCAACTTTAGACCCCTAGAGCAACATGAATGAAATCACATCCTAGTGTTCTGGGAAATAAAACAGGCAACTTAGATAGAAATAAAGAGAGGCTTTAATTATCTAAAAGTAAATTGGGAGCAACCGATGGTAATAATGAAGTGGGGTTATTATAGAACACAATGTAGAGTTAATTCAGAAATCAGTTTGCTCAAAAACATCAACAGCTGGGTTTAATAATAGATACAATGAATCAGAAATGAATAAAACCTTGAGATGGAAGATTATCTGAGCAACTCTAATCATATTATTAGATTTACTAAGGAAAATAAAAAGACAAAGAATCTATAAAAGGTGTTTATTTGTGCAAATAGACTTTGGAGCAACATTTGTTGAGAAATAAATCTGAGGTCATACTAGCAGTGTACATATTTCATGGATGCTATTTAGGTTGTATGTCACAATACGCGAATTTTATGAATGAGAGGGAAACTGCTGTGAATAATGAAAGATGAACTGGGGAAAATCCATCTGCAGCCATAGAATAAGTTTTCAGAATTTAAATTAGACTCCAATTCACTTCATTTTCTCTTAGGCCTTTTTAATGTAAAATTCGGGGCTTCAAATACTAGATTTCCCAGCCTGTTAACAAATATTTAATGAGCTAATCTTACAAATAGCAGAAGTTTCTGCGAAACAATGTGTAGTTAAGTGTCTCAACATGCAGAGTTTAAAAAGAACGTATAATGAAAGCCCCATAGAGCTTATATCAAGAGTGTATTTCATATATATGTACAAGTTGAGGAACCATCAGGGAGACAGTGGAAATGCAGTGATGAGGTCTGGTGTTTAGTAAGATGCTACAGACTGAATGTTTCTATCTCCCAAATCAATATATTAAATACTAACTCCTACTGTGATAGTGTTAAGCAAGGAGGGCACTGGGAGCTGACTACATTAAAATATTATAGTGACACAACATCTCCTGAAAGAGAGAAATGTCCTCGGGGAAAGACAATGGAGAGCTGGCCTTCTCTCTCTTCTATCCGCCACATGAGAACTAACCACAAGGTCACCACCTCTAAACCAGCAGGAGGACCTTAACCAAGAACCAGATTGTACTTGTAACCTGACCTTGGACTTCCAGTCTCCAGAATTGTGAGAAAAAAAAAATGTTGTTCAAGTAAATCAGTTTATGGGACTCTATTATAAAATCCTGAATTAAGATCGGGTACAGAAATGGTACTATTTTTATTGTACAATTTGTCATCTGAGAGAGCAAACAAGTATTTCCTTTCTCTCTTTGAGGGCTTAGTTTTCTCTGTTTGGTATTGTGGACCCATTCATTTAGAACTTGGAATTTAGTAGGCACTGAAATTTTTTTTTTTCACGAACAAGTCATAAAATAAATATCTCTTATGTATTAGTGGCTCATGTAACTTTGAAGAAATGAAGATTGAAGATAAAAACATTAAGATTTTTGCCAATACTTTTACCATAAAATGATATTATTATTTTGCATATCTGCTGTCTTTTTATCTAATTACAAGCCATTCAGAGAATTTCAGCAAAACAAATTGGTTTAAACGGAATAATATATTTAATATACTTCTTCAATTTATCCAACAATGAGTTATTTCATTCTACAAGACAAATATTCCCTGATATAAAGTATATAAGACGTCATTGTAGTACTTCACATTTAAAATAGAAAATAGAAGAAGAAAAAGACTAATGCAACTACATACATAATTGCCACATAAGTATATCTTGCATTAGACCTATTTAGAGTGGCTTGGACCACTGTACCCTG